>CAKJVB030000005.1:507945-781000 GCA_918026665.1 Diabrotica balteata
AAATCTGTTTTACCATATCATTTATACTTAAGGGACCAACTATATGCTGTCTCACGTACTAATGTGTAACGATTCCAGTCCGCGGAATATTTTTCATTGTAAACTTGGACTCTGTACGTCAAATAGTTTACGTGCTATAAGCTTTAATATACAAAATTAACTTCATATTTCCTTTTAAATTCGGGTTTCACTGAAGAAAATACTAACTTTAAGTGCTATACCAGCGCAGCCCACTTCCCTCCGCGTAGGGGAAAAAATTCACCTCATCCCAGACACCCACCTTATCAAAAGGATTTGATACCTGTTGGGACTCTCTCTTCTGTGTGCGATTTCTAGATGACTTGGTACATCTGGGGTTTTGTCCCAAAATTTTCTTACATTATTATCTAGTCTCTATATATAGCTTATTAAGGACGTTGTAACTGCCGTTAAAGTTTTCAAAAAGTCTGTACGTGGATGGTATAAAACATCTTAAATTTGCAACGTGTTTTTTCCCTGGCAGCAACTCTCCACGTTCAAGAACAAAGGATAGTAATAAAAAACTATTAAATCTAATGGTACCTTTTTCTTAGATTCATTAGCTTGCGGTGTTAGTTTATCTTACTCTATGTTAGACTCTTCATTACTATAAAAAGAAGTAACACTCTCTATGGTTAAAATGTGTTCACGTTTATCACCTTTTTTGTACATTTCACTTGGGCCATAATATATTTACAAGAACCAATGAATTTGATCTCGTTCCGTTTACACTATGCATTGGAGCCCCCGTACAAGTCTGACAATAGAAAAAACCAACTCAATATAATAATTATTGTCACCAAAAAGTAAAAATAAACTCATCTTTTACACCTATTAGGAGTGTAGTATATGTATGTATGTTTCTTTCAACTTGGATTCCGTGCTTAATAACTGGTACCGAGCTCTATACATTTTTCTTCTTACTCCAGCCAGTTAGCAACAGATTCGGAGTCAAAGTCTTGGTGTCACACTACATACTCATACCTTCGTATTGGATGAGTATGTACACGTAATATTATATATTATACTGTCTGAAGTAGGAAGAAAAAGTTTATAATGTTTTTTTGGACCAGTACAAAGATGATTAGGTCAACTACAAAACCAATCCTTTTAGGGTTGTAGAGGGTTCTTGAACACCTTTGTTTACTTTATATTGGGTAATGGTAGATATTTAGACATACACTGTAATAGCTGTCCTTATTTTAGAACCCAAAGGCTGTAATTTATTTGATGGCATCGATTAAAAACTCTGACAGGTTCATAGTTGACATTGGATATGTCGGTTCAATTCATAATTTGAAAATATTCTCAATAATATTTATGGTACATATTCCAATTTGCCTTGTAGTTTGAATGTACTTCTTGGTATGCTGATAAAAATTGGGAGCTCTAACAAGTAAAAAGACAATTTTGCTAGGCTCTTCGAACCTCCATTTTTTTTGTATATTTGTAAGGGTATTTGAATATTTTGGCAATGGCAATCTCATGTAGCTGACTATTACGAGAAGACGATCTAAACGCTTTTTTGAAAAATACATTAAATCGAATAAAACATGGATCATGTAGTTTGTGTACATGAATACTCATCAATGTTGCATCCTGTTTTTTTTTTCTATGTTTGTACGTTTTGGACTTGGTGTGATTTGCTTAGGTCTCATGCTGCACGACAATTCAGTTACCATCAGGCACAATCAATATTGTTTTTAGCTTAACAACCATTCCGTCCTAGTTTTGTGCTGGTTTTAAGTCTAATCCCACGATTCCGCCTGCATCATTTTGAGTTGTATTTATAAATGTTTCATCAAGCTGGATACTACAAAGTCAGTATGTGGTTACAAGTTGCTGTTTTCAATACATTTCACATCACTACAAAATTTCCTTCTCAGTAAAGGAGTCTTCATGTAATTCGGGAAGCCTTATCAAGCAAGTTCCGCCTGACATGTCCGATACTCTCAAATATAATTGTTCCCCTAAAGTAAAAGTTCACATCGTCCAATCAAATGCAAAGACATAGGGGACAATTTTTCTAAAACTAGAAACAAAAATGTTTTCTTTAGTTTGCCCGCTTCTTTCAGCAAACTAAAATGGTGAAATGGACTTTTACCGGAAAGAAACATGCTCCGTAATCTGATTCTTCGACTCCAAGTTCAATGTCCCATACCTGCTGCCTGTTTATTACAATTAATTTAAAAACTTACTTAATATTGAAAAATCTCAGCTCAGTGGATTTCGTGCTATTAGTAAAAAAAAAATTGCATCTAATGATGCACTTAACGCAATCGAATATATACAACACAACAAAAACTTCTTCAATGTTATAATCGACCCTACCACAACATCGCCATCTCACTAGAGTCGTATTTGAGGTGTGACTTCCAGATTATGAATTTTCGCCCCTTCCTCGCTAATTCCTCTGCGTTATTGCCCACTGTGCGTCGTTGATATGTCCGTTCGATTTATTTTTAATTTTTTTCTTAAGACTATTTGTCCCATCGTACATTCTAAACAATTGAACATGTTCTCTGAATGTTTGTTCTATAACATAGATCGACTATAGACCCATATTTTTTTCCGGGAATAGAGACGAAGAGAAAACGAATTTTTAAAAATATGGGGTTTTCAGACTCACTTCTAAGTCATTTTTGTATGAATGCACTCCGTATACAACCTAATAGGTTTGACGGTATTTCTGTATATATACATTAAAATAATATCGTCGAAGGTCCGGTATCGATAATGCAAATTGGTTTTAATGAATTTTCGGATATCGTAGATCCGAAAAATGACGAAGACAAATAAAGCACCTTTTTTTTTGTATAGGCTCCCCACCACTACTCCCCTCTTCGCTACCGATTTTTGTTACGACCAAATGATGTGAAATTAGAAAGATATTAAGAACGAATAAAAATAGGTTTTGCATTTTTAGCAACAAACGTGCCACACCTAAATATCTATTCTAGAAGCTTTTTCCAGTCTTATTTACTCTTCAGTATGGAATTGTATTTACTCTTGTACAAAACTAATATTTTTATGTTAAAACAGGATATAGAATGTTTAAATGATGCTTTTGTTATACATAAACTGTTTAGTTATAAATAATTTCCCTTTTTAATTTTGTACAATAATATAATAAACAAAAATAGCTTTGAGAATAGATTTCACAAATTCAATAAAACAGAGCATTTTAGTAATTCGGTTTATAAAGTTTATGTTAATATTATTTAAAATATTAACATAAAATTATAATCACTACTTAGCTTCTGTTATCTTTGAATTTTGTTTTACTACTTCAACTGACCGCTGCCCTTGCAATAATTTTTAAAATTTAAAACACTATAAACCGCAAATTACTTTACTGTTTGAGTAGGAAATATGCAATACAACACGAGCTCCGGTCGCTCGACTAATACTCCTTTAGAGCTGGCAACAGTGTCTGATCTCGCGTTGATCTGTAAATATCTAAAATTTCGTATATAAGTCTTCCCCTTCCCTTTTCAGCTACGGATCTATTTTGTTGTTAAATTTATCAAAAAATTTATGTTCAAAAATCTTTTCCCCTCTAAGTGTGCCATGATTAATATGTTAATTATAAAGATAGTTATGAACAATATACTCCATTAATTAATTTCCTATTGGTGGATCTCGGGTTGTCTCGATTTAATCGGATCTCGCCTTGATATGAAGACGTATATATATTTATTATATAATATTATATATATTATAATATATATATATATATATATATTATACTTGAGTGCAAAAAAAATCGACTCAAAATTATTTTGCGCAAGTACGTCTCCTGTTCAATCCAAAAAGGTGTTAAATTTAAAAAATAATGTACAATTAATAACCTTATTATTGAGTTTGAAAAAAGTTTTGATTTTTGGTAAATCGGGTGACGTATTACGAATATATAATACAACAGTAGAGAGGAGGTCATAATTTGGCCCATTGAAATCGACACGCACCCCACTTAAACACATTTGGTAACATCGTAAAGCATCAATTTCCATAGCAACCCACTATTACATCAGTCAATTAATGTTCGCAACTTCATAACAAATGGATACCATATCCGTCAAAGCAACTGAAGCAGTTGCATTATTGAGAGAAGACCTGAGCAGAGAGCCGTGGCAAATCGACTAAATTTAAGCCAATCTGCTGTGTCCCGAGTGGTATCGTCGGTACCAAGATACTGGTGATTATGTCTGCCGACAAGGAGGAGGTCGTAAACGAATAACAACAGAGAGAGATGATTGATTTCTTGTATCTAAATCTCTGAGAAATCGACATTTGACTGGTGCTAATCTCAAAGAAGAGCTTAGAGAGGTCTTAGGTGTGGTTATCAGCGTTTGGACAGTCAGAAGAAGACTGAAAGCAGTCAACCTAACACCCAAAAGGGCAGCTACTGGTCCCAAGCTAACTGCAGCCCAGAAGCAAAGACGACTAGATTTGCTCGCGAAACATCTGGATTTGGGACGACTCTATCAATGGAGTCAGGTATTATTCTCGGACGAAAGTAGGATCTGTCTACATGGTAACGACAAGAGGCGTCGAGTCTGTAGAAAGCCGGGGGAACGATTTGCTTAATGATGTATTCGAGAAATTGTGTCATATGGAGGCGGTTCTTGTATGTTTTGGGCAGGCATTTCCATAGATGGGAAAACCGAGCTGGTTTTCGTGCCTGGTGTGAGGACGTGGAGGAGGTTTAACGGCGGATCGTTACATCAGAGATATTTTGGAGTAAACATGTGGTTCATACGCGGGATTTATTGGTAATGCCTGTATTTTATTGTATGATAATGCACGATGTCATACCGCACGAGTCACCACCACCTATCTGACTGAGATGGTATACCTACAATAAATTGGCCTGCATTGACTACGGACATAAATCCAATAGAGCATGTTTGAGATGAGCTTAAACGAAGGGTCCGGAGCAGAAATCATGCACATGCATGCAGGAGCATAATGAAATTGAGAGCTGCGCTTAATAATGAATGGGAAGCAACGCCTTTAAAAATGTATTAGAAAAGTCATCCGATCCATTCGAAATCGATTGGAAAGTGTAATTAGGAATAGGGGTGGTAATATCAGATACTGAAAAACAAAAAAATTCATTTTGTAATTGATTATTTATTTCTCTGGTCATTACGTCTTTCTTGGGATAGTTCAAATAATGAATATTTGGGAAACTCTGTTCGTATTGCATATTGTTTAATGCGTCTTCCAAATAATGAAATAGCAGTTTTTGTAAGTTCAATAATAAAGTTACTGCTTGCTTTTCATACTTCTTACATTAAAACAAAAGGTGTAATCTCAAATATCGCTTTTGAGTCGATTGTTTTGCGCTCCAGTATATATATATATATATTATATATATATACATATATATATATTTATATATATATATATATATATATATATTTGTTTGATTTTGTATTTTTGATTTTAATTTATTTACTTGAAACAATCACAAAAATATACTTTCTCGTTATCAATGTCCTAAAAAA
Source organism: Diabrotica balteata (assembly GCA_918026665.1). NCBI lineage: Eukaryota > Metazoa > Arthropoda > Insecta > Coleoptera > Chrysomelidae > Diabrotica > Diabrotica balteata. Next base: position 513,477 of record CAKJVB030000005.1, read on the forward strand.
TAAACTTCTGATATTTCTTATGTTCAGTGAGTTCAAAGTTTTCTAGTTGTATTTATCGGGATAGGAAAAACAAAGGATAATAATAAAAAGTATAATACATAAAATACAGATATTTTTTATTTTATAAAAAAAACAATTATTAAATTTGCCGTTATCTTTTCAATCAGCGAATATGCATGTAATGAAATTAATACAAAAAGAAAATTTTAATTCTTATTTTCTTCTTGAGACAAAACAATTTGAAACTAATTTAAATTTGGATACTTTATAAACTTTTATCTTCCTTATATTTAAAAAATCTATTTTATTATGGAAACAAAACTTTAAAACATTTGATAAATGTAAAAAGGTCTAATCATGCTTTAAACTGGTAACAACAATGAGGTAAACAAATCGCATTTAAGATTTACACACCTTTCAACTTGAAAAAGGAAAATATCTGACCTTTCTTCCCTGGATTGTTTTAGGACCACACAAAGAATTGTCCACCTTCCACAGCAATGTGTTCTTCCACCTTGCGCCTCGGCTTCTTGTTTCAGTATCTGCTCCTTCAGCCAATTTAACTGACTTAATTTAACCTCCTGACTCAATTCTCCAACACTTAACACACGAAAATCACTTCTTCAAACATTCATATAACTTCTTCGTGACCCAAGGATCTCTTTTCTCACCTGGTGCCACAACTATTTAACACGTATTCCAGAAACTGCACACTTTAGATTCAAGGATTTCTTTACATCGACTTGCAATCTACTTCTTCCACAATTCTGCTAACAAGACTGGTAACTTTATCCACTTAACAATGCCGGCCTCCAACTCACGAACACACCGCCTGTCGAGACGCAACCTTTCTTTTCGATCACTCAAACATCACTGTCTTCTCGAACCAACAAAAACTCTATCAACCCTCGGTCTGTCGATTTCCCCTTCCAAAAAGATCGTCTCATCACAAAATCCAAATTTGTTTACCACACTTGTTGGAATGCTAATTACCGTTTTCAAGCAAGGAACTTTAATCTTTTAACAATGGTCATTTCCTTGTAAACAAATAATTTTTATACATTTCAAAGATTTTTGCCTTAGTCATAATAGAAGATTTATACAACACAATACCGGACTAATCCTTCAGGTAACAGCTTATTTTCTATAATGTACAAATGGTTTGTCAATAACTCGTTTAGAATGGCTTAGTTCTTTATAAGTCATAAAATTTCGGTACTAATCTATCTATTTACAAATATACAAACTTTCTATCTTAAAATTAATACATATTTTGTCTTCAGATTTCTTAAAAACTTACTTCCGATGGATTCCTTAATTATTTTTGTTCCTTCCGCGTTTGTGGAAGAAGAAGTATAATAAATCCCCGCCTTTGCATATGATAAAAATTACTGAATTATGTAGGGATTTTTCTCTTATGCAAACATTCTTTGTCTCTTATTCATAATATTTATAAACATCGTTGATATTATATATTCCCCTAATCTTGTCTGAATCCAAATGCTTCAAAACATAACTATTTATACCATTATCATTGTTTATTACGTAAGGACCCTCAAAAACAGGCATTAACTTTGCGCATACATTGCCAGGGATGTTGGACACTCGCAATGCTCTCACCATAACCTTCTCACCTTTTTGGAAAGTAACTGGTCTTCTTTTCCTATTTTGATCTTGTCTCTGGATATATTTTTCGTTTGCTCTCCGCAATCTCCTTTGCACATCTTCCATTATCTGTGTGTATTCCTTTTGTTTTATATCTTCCCATGGCCTTATCGGCATTATCCCTTTCATTATATATTCTGGGGTTTCTTTCGTTACGGTGCTTGGGATGGTATTTAAATACATTTCTACTTCGGACACTTTCCGATCCATCGTCGATGTTGACCATCTGTTGTAATTCGAAGAAATTTCGTCACTTCCTGTATACATCGTTCCGAAGGATTACTCTGAGGATGTCTGATGCTAACAAAATTTGTCTCTATTCCCCGTTCTCGAAGTTGTCCCTTGAAACGATCATTCCTGAAGTATGTTGCATTGTCTAGAAGAATCCTTCTTGGTGTTCCTACGGTGGCTATAAAATTGTCGATGTTTCTCATTATTTCTTCGCCTTTCGTGGTCCGGCAACTGTATAATTTTACATATTTTGAAAATACATCTATCATGACTAAAACATGTTTATTCCTCTTCGTTGTCATAATTAGATCGCTTAATATATCTATTGCTACAATATCTAATTTGTTCCGGGATATAATATTTTTCGTAACGTTTTCATTCTTGAAATTCCTAATTTTATACTTTTGACAGATCGGGCACTTTTGTGTAATCTCCTTTGTAATGCGGTAATCCTGTCGGCAAATATAATTTTCTCGAAACACCAGCCAAACTTTTCTGCTGCCGATATGTCCATTGTCTTCATGCAATTTCTTTATAATCTTCTCTGCCAATGTTTGTGTCACCAAATATAGTTCCCTTCCGTCTATTCTCTTGAAATATATGTCGTTTTCCATCTCCGCTCTTCTTTTTTCTTTTTCCTCTAATTCTCCTTGATCTCTTCTTATTTCATTTAATGAGAATACACCTTCTTCTTCTGTCAAGATATTTAGTCCCACATGTAACGTAATTGCTTCCTTTTTTCCCGTGTCTTCATCCCGTGTTAGTGCGTCGGCTATGATATTGTCTTTTCCCTTGATATACCGGAATTCAAAATCGTACTCCTGTAATAATAGAATGCCTCTATGTATCCGATTATTCACCAATCGGTTCTTCATGATGTGAATCAACGCGGCATGATCCGTCTCGATTGTGAATTTGGCTCCCAATAAGTAATATCTTAATTTGTTTACACAAAATAGTACACTGGCAAATTCCAATTCTGTCACGCTATATTTTCTTTCGTGAGTCTTTGTCACTCGAGATATAAAACATATTGGCACTTCTTGATCGTTTTGTATCTGTGACAAAACTCCTGCAAATTTTTGTATTGACGCATCAGTTCGGAGTATAAATGGTAGATTATAATTGGGGTGGTATATTTTCGTTCCTTTCGCAAATTCTTGTTTTAATATTTGAAAAGCCTTCTCCTGTTCTTCTTTCCAATTCCATTTTATCCCTTTTTTTAGTAATTTTATTAGAGGAATTTCCTTCTGGCTTAAATCGGGAATTAGTTTTTTAAAATAATTGATCGTGCCAAGAAAACCTCTCAATGTTTTCAAATTGGTTGGTCTTGGATATTCATCAATGAGCTTGACTCGATCTTCGGCTAGGCTGACTGTTTTAGTGTCCAATTGAAACCCTAGATAAATTACTTCCTTTTGGAAAAATTGACATTTTTCGATGTTTAATTTTAATCCCGCTCTATCCAATTCTTCCAGAATTATTTTTATATGTTTCATATGGCTCTGTACATCTCGTGAAAAAATCAACAAATCGTCGATGTAATGGACTATGAAATCTTCGTATCGATTTAAAATCGAATGTAAAGCCCGTACCAGTGCTGCACAAGCGCTTTGTAAACCAAAAGGCACTACCTTGAATCTGTAGACAATACCATCAATTGAGAAAGCGGTGTAGTTTCTACATTTTTCAGCTAAAGGTATCAACCAAAAACTATGCTTTAAATCAATTTTAGAAAATATGTGTGACCCTGTAATTCTTCCAAATATGGCCTCGATGTTTAGAGGTGATTCATATTGTGATACCGTGTGCTGGTTGATATTTCTGGCATCTAAACATAGTCTCAATTCTCCACTGCTTTTCTTTACTATTACAATTGGATTAATATACGGTGAATCACATCGTTCAATTATTTGATCTTCCAACATTTTATTAATTTCTTCTTTTCACCTGTTGTCGATACTTATATGGAATCGGGTACGTTTTCGATCGAAAATTTCCCAAGTTTTTTACCTCAAATGAATGTTCGTACTTTCTGGCCACTCTGTTTTCCTCATTTATCAACGTTTCGTATTTTTTTAATATCAAACGCAACTCATTTTCTCTTTCTTCTCCACACATCAATTTAATTTCTCTTTCCTCAGATTCTTGACACATATTTATCGTCCATTCTTCATCCTCTTTTTCATTAATCTCTTCCCTAAAAACCACTGTTTCAATTATGTCGTTTTCATCTTCCTTTGTTGATATTCTTTCTTCTTCTTCTTCTTCGGGGCTCATCTCTTCTTTTGAGGAATCCCCGGTATTGACTTCCTTTATCCTTTTCTTAAGTCTTTTCCTTTTTCTTCTTTGTCCTTGCTTCGTTGCCAGATTCATTTCCACTGTTTGTTCTTTCTCCGAAATATCAATTTTCTGTTTCCCATGTTCGTTTTCCTGTTCTCCTTCCTTTTCTTCAGTCAGTTTCATCGTGTTATTTTTGAAATCTATTACTACATGTTTTTCTGCCAGTTCGTCCACTCCTACAATCATGTCATGCGACATGTTTGGCATTATTACACATTGTAATGCATACATTTTTTTATCCAGTCGTACCATCACTCGTATGCCTTCATTTATCGTTGCCAAAATCCGTTTATTCGCACCCACCAAATTTACCCTTGGTATTTTGTATATTAAATTTGTCAACTGTACTTCTTCTATTAATTTTCTGTTTATTAAGGTTATTTCTGACCGGTGTCTATCAAAATCTTTATTGGTCTATTGTTAATGAAACCATCTACAAATTTTAAATTAACTCCTCTTCTTTCCTCATTATTTCCTGCCAATTTAATGAATTCCTTCGGGTGACAAAAAATTCCTGCCTGGTTTTTTGTTTTTAGTGGGTGCTTTCGTGAAAAACCGACTGTTGTTCTTCCGTATTTCTTCTCTCATCTCTATTTCTTTCATCCTCATTTTCTTCTATTTGTGTATGATTTACCTCTCTTCTATTTTCTTTTGGTCTGTCATATCCGTTTCGGTTTCCACGATATTCCTGTTCATTTCGTCTATTGTAATTTCTGTTTTCTGGATATGTGCGGGTGTTATTTCTGTTTTGATTTTCTCGATATCTGTCTTCATTCCATGGCCGATTTCTGAAATCATCATTTCCTCTTCTATTTTCCCGATTCTCGTTTTCCCTCCTGGGAATAAATTCTCGTCTAGTGTAATCCCTCCTAAAATTTTGTCCTCTCTCTCTGTATTCCTGAGTTTCTCGATGTCTATAATTCTCTTGTGACCTTCTTGCTCTTCTTTCCTGTATCCGTGATGCCCTTATTTGTAGGAATTGGCATAAACTATCGATATCTTTGTAGTTTTGTAAATTTATGTGGTCTTCCATTGTGTCTTCAAAGTGTCTTGCAATCAACTCGACTAATTGCTCAGATGAATAATTGTATTGCAGATGTTTTGCGTTATTGTACATTTGCAATGCGTATGTTTTTTCTGATATACCCATCTTCTCATGGTATTTCCCATTTTGCAATTCCTTATTTATCTGTAATTGCTCTGTCTTTCCCAGAAAAAACTCAGAAATTTGTTTTCAAATTCTTGCCAATTTTCAAATTCCTCCACTTTGCTGTCAAACCATAGACTTGCCTCATCTTTGAGATGATTTCTGATAACTTCCTTAGCTGTCTCAAAATTTCCCATGTATTGTATCTTCTTCTTTAGATTATTCATGAACGGTACGGGGTGTAGTTTTCTTACATCCCCGCCAAACTGTATTTTATTTCGCCGGAATTCTGGATAACTATTTCTCTTGTTTCTCCGACTCTATTTTGGTGTCTTATTTCCTTAATTAAATTTTCATTCCGTTTCAATCTTATTTCTATTTCTTCCTTATCTTCTTGCAGAGCGTTTTCAAACTTTGTTTCTAACTCTTCTAATTCCTTTTCCATTTTGTTTTTCATTTTTTTAATTTCCACCTCTTGTTCTGCCATTTCTTTTTTAACATTCTCTAAGCAACTTTTAACTTCTTTTATCACTTGTTGTGTTTCCTGTCGGTTTTTTTTCTATTGCTTGTTTCGTTTCACGTTGATTTTCTTCCATTCTCTTGTGAGTTTCTCTTTGATTCTGTTCCATTGTTTTATCCACTTTATCCATTTTTTGCATCATTATTTGTAACATTTTCTCTATTCCTGACAATTCCTGTTGTTCTGATGCCATGATTGTTGTTTCAAAAATGTCTTCTTGTTCTATATGTTCTTCTTGTTTTTTGTTTTCTTTGCTTTTGCTTCTCGTGATCGACATGTAGTTCAAATTTATCCCGCCTGATATGAAACTCTTAAATTTGTGCAATAATATCCCCGCCAAATATGAAATTCGAGTAATGTTGCAAAGACGAAAAAATTTTTCTCTTATCCCAAATGCAATAAATTTAAATAAATGCAATAAAATTTAAAACTTTTGTCAATTGTAAAAATCAATCAAATATAATAAAATATATCATGCAAAACTTGTACCTAGAGAAATTTGAAATGTTATGTCATAAAATGCAGTTATTATAAACTTTGACCATCGGAAATAAATTCTCAATCAACCTGCTTTCTTTCCTATCCTTTTAAATTCCAACTAGAAATACTTTCTAAGCTTCACACGTTTGGGCGACAGTTGTTATGATTTTGTATTTTTGATTTTAATTTATTTACTTGAAACAATCACAAAAATATACTTTCTCGTTATCAATGTCCTAAAAAATAAACTTCTGATATTTCTTATGTTCAGTGAGTTCAAAGTTTTCTAGTTGTATTTATCGGGATAGGAAAAACAAAGGATAATAATAAAAAGTATAATACATAAAATACAGATATTTTTTATTTTATAAAAAAAAACAATTATTAAATTTGCCGTTATCTTTTCAATCAGCGAATATGCATGTAATGAAATTAATACAAAAAGAAAATTTTAATTCTTATTTTCTTCTTGAGACAAAACAATTTGAAACTAATTTAAATTTGGATACCTTTATAAACTTTTATCTTCCTTATATTTAAAAATCTATTTTATTATGGAAACAAAACTTTAAAACATTTGATAAATGTAAAAAGGTCTAATCATGCTTTAAACTGGTAACAACAATGAGGTAAACAATCGCATTTAAGATTTACACACCTTTCAACTTGAAAAAGGAAAAATATCTGACTTTCTTCCCTGGATTGTTTTAGGATCTCACAAAGAATTGTCCACCTTCCACAGCAATGTGTTCTTCCACCTTGCGCCTCGGCTTCTTGTTTCAGTATCTGCTCCTTCAGCCAATTTAACTGACTTAATTTAACCTCCTGACTCAATTCTCCAACACTTAACACACGAAAATCACTTCTTCAAACATTCATATAACTTCTTCGTGACCCAAGGATCTCTTTTCTCACCTGGTGCCACAACTATTTAACACGTATTCCAGAAACTGCACACTTTAGATTCAAGGATTTCTTTACATCGACTTGCAATCTACTTCTTCCACAATTCTGCTAACAAGACTGGTAACTTTATCCACTTAACAATGCCGGCCTCCAACTCACGAACACACCGCCTGTCGAGACGCAACCTTTCTTTTCGATCACTCAAACATCACTGTCTTCTCGAACCAACAAAAACTCTATCAACCCTCGGTCTGTCGATTTCCCCTTCCAAAAAGATCGTCTCATCACAAAATCCAAATTTGTTTACCACACTTGTTGGAATGCTAATTACCGTTTTCAAGCAAGGAACTTTAATCTCTTAACAATGGTCATTTCCTTGTAAACAAATAATTTTTATACATTTCAAAGATTTTTGCTTAGTCATAATAGATGATTTATACAACACAATACCGGACTAATCCTTCAGGTAACAGCTTATTTTCTATAATGTACAAAATGGTTTGTCAATAACTCGTTTAGAATGGCTTAGTTCTTTATAAGTCATAAAATTTCGGTACTAATCTATCTATTTACAATATACAAACTTTCTATCTTAAAATTAATACATATTTTGTCTTCAGATTTCTTAAAAACTTACTTCCGATGGATTCCTTAATTATTTTTGTTCCTCCGCGTTTGTGGAGAAGAAGTATAATAATATTATATATATTTAGTATAAAAGTTATTTCGATAAAGAATATTTTTTATTAGGAAGATATTAGGATAATTATACTGCCGGTTTTTCCTTAAAATATTCGAAGAGTCCATCTTTAACGAGCTGTTCCTTACTCAGTTTATATGCAAATAAATTTTTGTGGTGCTGATTTTTAAGTTCTTTTTATGGACTACAAAAAACTTTAATATTATTACCCCCGAAAAATCAACCTTTTTCTTATTATTTAGCGTTGAATACATTGATCCAAATATTGTCGGTCTCATTTCACCGACCATATCGCACTTTGTATTCTGTCTAGAATATCTTCTAATACATGAATCTCATTAACGTAATTATACCACAAAACCAATTCGAATTTAGACGTGAATACTCAACTATTGAACAATGCCACATAATATAAAATATAATTAAAACAACTCTCGAATAGAAAAAGTTTTGCGCTTGAGATTTTCTAGATTTAAAACAGGCATTTGATAGAGTATGGCATAAAGGTCTCCTCTACGAAGTAAATTTACACCTAACAGACCAACTTACTGATCGTTACTTCCAAGTCAAAATTGAAGACAGCTACTCAAATTACTACAACATACAATCTGGCGTACCTCGGGTAGCGTTTTGGGCCCATTTCTGTATGTGATATTTACAGCAGACCTTCCAACCAGTAATGATACCTTTTTAACTACTATTGCCAATGACACGGGAATCTTGGTAGTGGATATCGACCCTAATGTGGCATCATAAAAAGTACAAAATCATTTAGATCAATTACAAAACAGGCTTAAGTGATGGATGATCAATGTTAAGACTTTCAATCAGTATAAATTACTTTTACAACAAGAAAATCTACATGTCCATAAATTTATATTAATAATACTCTCATTCCTATAAAACCAGTTGCCAAATACTTGGGATTGCACCTGGAAGAAAATCTTACATGGAGAACGCACATTAAAACTAAACGAAAACAACTAGATCTTAAACTAAAAAATATGAACTGGCTAATTTTAAGACAAAAGGTCTCAGTTATCTCTTGAAAATAAACTGCTTCTGTACAAAGCTATACTTATAAAAGTTTGGGCATATGGAATAGAACTATGGGGCTGTAGTAAACCAAATACGAAGATACTTCAAACATTCTATAATAAGTAAAGCTCCATGGTATATATCTAACCAAACACTTCACAATGATCTGGACATAATAAAGAACCACTCAATAAAATATAAAAATCGCACCACTGATCACAACAACGAACTGATAAATAATTTTTTCATCCAGCCACTTGCCGAAAGAAGATTGAAGAGGGTATGGTCAGAAGACCTTTTTTTTTTTTTTTTTTTTTTTTTTTTTTTTTTTTTTTATTGCCGTATTGCCAGAATCCAGTAAGAGCCTAGAAGGTATCCATTAGATTCTGACAGGCAACGGTGGGGGAAATCTTTTTTGGACCTCTACGTCACGGAACAAGACACCCTGGTATCTTTTGGCACAGTGGGATACTAAGCCACAAGACATCAGGGTAGTGCCGGATTAACCGTGTTCCGGCTAAAACCTTAACCACCGTTCCAGAGAGATGGTCTTGCCACTCAATAAACAACTAAAATTTATACATAACCATACCTATTACCGTAAATCAGAAAATGTTAGACCATAAATAATATTAACTATAAATTTAAGATCCCTGACTTAATTTCCTCTTCTATCCTCCTCTTCCTTTTTCTTCATCACCCCAGAAATCAGACAGTGTACTTCTCTCCATTCTTTCTCTCCTCTTAACATAATATTTACAATATTTCTTTCATCCAGCCCGAAACCCATTCGCCTCTCGAAATCTCCCATCTCATTTACCCATCTCTGGCAGTTAAAAAATGTGGGCGGGAGCATCCGGTACCGCACAAACAGTACAGTCTGCCGAGGCAGATTTTGCCTATTCTATTTGTGAAGGTGCCAAAACTACCATGTCCGGTCAGAAACTGCGTCAGGAAGTAGTCTAGTTTCCTGAACTTACATTCCCACCACGGTCTCAGATCGGGAATTAGCTCCTTCGTCCACCTTGCCTTTCCACTATCATTCGCCCATTCTCTCTGCCACTCTATTATCGTTCTTTAAAAGAAGACTAGAAGAAGACTACAGAAGACCTACCGCAATAATACTTAAAGATTCGTCACTGGACGGCACCTAACTCACGTTAATTTACTTATAGACTATTTACTTATTACTCTGTGTATAGAGTAGATTGTAAACATTCAATGAAACAATAAAAAAAAAGTCTTCTTTTATAAGCTTCATTTTTCTTTTACCGACTGTTTCGACCAAAGGCATATTTTTTGAGTTATTCATAAAAAACTGTCAAAAAGGTGACTTTTTTCAAGCATAAATATCTCAAATAGTGTTGACTTACTGAAAATACTCTATGGAAGAAAAGTTGCTTAGAATTTAATTCTCTATCGATTACCGTGATTATTGTGAGCAGAATTTCCACCCCCCGAGAAGGGGTGGCAACCACCTCTGGGGCAGAAGTACAATCGGTGTTATATAACTTTTGTTATTTGAGCTCCAGGATATGTTTTAGTAGATTATTATGATGAACATATTTCCAATTTGTTCCGGCTATTCTTTTGATGTCCTCCACCCATCTCATCTGTGGTCTTCCTCTTGGTCGTCTACCGTTGTAAGATCTCCAATGTTGTATTGTTGCGTTCCAACGTTGGTCTTTTCGTCTAGCAGTGTGACCTGCGAAGGCCGTCCGTGTTTGACATCCATATGTCACGATAGGAAGGATGCATGGGTTGAATACTTTGCTCCTCAAGTATTGAAGTATTTTGCTGTTCTTCAGTATCCAACTGAGTTTTCCAAATCCTGCCCATGCTAGTCTTGCTCTTCTAGTGATTTCCGCTTTTTGGCTTTTTTGTCAAGTTTCAGAGTTTGGCCTAGGTAAATATATTAGATACGGTTTTGGTTTTTGTCATGGGATGGGATTTATATTTTCGTCTAGTTGTCCTGTCATAGTTGCATTTTCATATATATTATGTATTAGTTGTCTATATCTCGGATCTATTATACAATTATTAATAGCCTGTTCTATATAGCCCACATCTCGATACTATCAAATGCCTTTTCATAGTCTATAAAGGCAAGAAATACGGGTAGTTGGTACTCATTTACCTGATCTCTGTGTTCCCATTGTCAACAGATGGTCTGATGTACTATATCCTTTGCAAAAACCAGCTTGTTCAACCTATTGGTAATTATCCATATTTCCCCTAATCTAATGTGTTATTATTGGTATTAACGGGTGTCTCTAGGTTTTTGAACTCTTTGGCTTAGCCTGTTGGGTAAGTCGTTCATGAAAACAATAAAGAGAAGTGGATACTTTTGGAATGAAAAATTAAACCGGCAATGATTAAAAAGGGCTGAACAACGCTGGACTCCCATTTTGTGTAACCTACAAATAGTTTTGAATGCGCAGTATTTGAATTTGAAATAAACAAATGTACCCAGGTTTATTGTGGGTAGCGGGTAGAAACTCCTTTGGATAGTCCTATCAGGGAAAATGAATCAATCCCTGACCTCCGCAGATTTCAGGTGTTTCCTGACCAGGGAAACTAGTACCTGCTTAGGGTTCTTTGTCCAGAGTTACAGATGAAGTCCACAACGGCAGCCACAGCGGGAAAGAATACCTTCGGTACGGTGTGAATGGTGGAAGTGGCGATCCTTTGATTTTAGGGATTGTATAAAATCACTCACCAACCCGTCTAGCCAACGTGGTGTTTTAACACTAAAAAACCTCCTAATAGGAATATGGTGATATCTAAAACAAAAGAAATGGGTCTCCATGTGGGTAGGCCATACAGTAATGGCAAATCCCACTTCTTTGGAAAACAGGACAGCTTCATGAAATCTGGGGGAAGCAAGAAATCGATAAAAACCAAACACTAGAAACCGAAAACTATATAGGACAATTCGGCTCTGGAGTTAGAAACGAGAGAGGAGAAACCTTGGTTAACTTCCTACGAGCCCACAAATACTATGCAATGAAAACCTCAAAGAAAGTAGACGTGGCTATCCCCAGACGGAAAAACTCGGAACGAAATAGATTACATACTTTGTAACAAAGCAGATATCATACAGGACGTAACAGTTATAAATACGGTGTCAGTAAATAGCGATCACCGAATGGTTAGAGCCAAATTAGAGATAAAACATAATAAAAATAGAAATAAATTTAGAAAAACTTGGAATATAGACACAGATAAACTAAAATCTAATACAGAACAATATAAAAGCAAGTTAAATCCCGCGAAAGTATTAAATCTAGATAAACTTAACTTAAATGAAATCAATAAAGTCATAACAAAAGAACTATTAAATGCAAGCTCAGAAGTGGCAACCGCTAACAGAAAACGAAAATCCAAAATAAGTGTAGAATCACAAAACATGCTAAAACAAAGAAAAGATCTTCTGAGACAAAATAAAAGAGACACTGCAGGATTTAATGAACTTAATCGAGTAATAAGAAAACAGATAAAAGAGGACATTAAAAATCATCAAGAAAACCATATAGAACAAATCATAGAGAAAAACTAAGAAAGAAAACATAATAACCATTAAAAATTAACTAGGTGTGATGTATTGGCAACCCTGCAATGCGGTTACGTCACACTCAGCTGAGAAAACACTCAGGAATACAGACGCGACGATGACCTATTTAATGTATATTGTTATTTGCATTACATTTTGTAGTGATCATTAAAGTCGGTAGTATTTCCTATACTGTGTTTATTATTTACAACCGGTCCGATACATATTATTTTGCGACGAGGATGGGATACGTGTGTGTGCCAGTTTAAGTGCATTATTTCGTCCCGGTGATAAATAAAGCAAATTGTGTGCAAGATGGCGGCATTCGGAAACATCGAACAGTTTAACGTGGGTGACTCCAAAGGTTGGGAATCATACGTCGAGCGTATGGATTTTTTCTTCTTGGCAAATAACATTACAGACCCTGATAGGAAAAAAGCTACATTTTTAAGTTTTTGTGGTCCCAATACATAATGAGATTATTAGATCTTTGGTCGCGCCGTCCAAAGTGTTTGATAAAACTTATGACCAAATCATAGTTGAATTAAAAAAGCATTTTTCTCCAAAAACGTCGGAAATTGTGTGCAGGTTTAAGTTCTATCGTCGGAATTAACAGACTGGTGAAACAATATCTGTGTATCTGAAGGAATTACGAAAATTGGCAGAACCCTGTGGTTTCGGAACTAGCCTTGACATAATGCTACGTGACCGACTCGTTTGTGGTATTACCGATGAATCGCTATAGCAAAAGTTGCTAGCCACAGATAAGTTAAAACTTAAGGACGCGCAAGACCTGTGCCTTGCACACGAGGTGGCCGTGGAAAGTTTGGCAGTGCTACGAAAAAGTGAATCGAGCGCAGATGTAAACGCGGTAAGTTTTCGTAAAAATCAACCGGATCAGTTCAAACGATTAGCTAATCGCGAAAGAAAGAAATGTTTTCGGTGCGAAAAAGAACATTCTCCCGAAACTTATGAACACATTAAATCAACCTGTGCATATTGCAGGAAAGTTGGACACATCGAAATAGCTTGTTTTGCAAAAAAGAAGAACCAAAATCACAAACGCAAAATACATCAGACTACCGTGGAATCTACGTCCAATACCGAGCCGGTTTCGGGGAACACTCAGAGTGTTTTTTATCAAAGTAGTGACTACGAATTTACGTTAATAAATAACGTGACGTCTGATAGCATTACCGGTAAATATTTAGTAGATCTGCTACTCAATGACCAAAAAGTGAAAATGGAGGTTGACTCGGGCGCGAGTTATTCAGTGATAAGCAAATCAACCTATCATGAAATCTTTAGTGAAAATCGACGTAAAATAGATAAATCCAGTGTTATTTTAAGGGACTATCAAAACACAGTGATACCCACACTGGGTAAGTGTCAAGCGGAGGTAAAGAGAGGTCCAAGATCAGCGACACTTCCTCTCATAGTAACGGAAGAAAATCGTGCCAGTCTACTCGGCAGAAACTGGTTTGATAGTTTAGGTTTAACCATAGCCGGGGTAAGTCAAATTTTATCAATGATAAATTATACAGAAGAATGCCCAGATGTATTTAATACAGATTTGGGGTCTTACTGGGGTCCCCCAGTAAGTTTTTCGTTGGACAAAAATGTAAAGCCGATTATGTGTAAAGCTCGTAAAGTTCCATTTGCGCTAAAAGATAAAATCGAAGTTGAACTGGACAGGCTTATTGCGAAGGGGGTTTAAGAGCCGATTACGCACCCAAAATGGTGCACCCCAATTGTGACTGTTTGCAAAGAAAATGGTGAGGTTAGGATTTGTGGTGACTACAAATCCACATTGAATTAAGCGTTAAATCCGGAACCTTATTCAGTGCCATCGGTACAGGGTATCTTATCCACACTTGCGGGCGATAAAGTTTTTGCAAAACTGGACATGGCGCAAGCTTATCTGCAGTTAAGTGTCAACCGCGAAGCTGCTGAAGCACAAACAATAATTACGCATAAAGGGGCTTTTAAATGCAATCGTTTACAGTTCGGTATCTCAGTGACTCCACAAATTTTTCAAAAATTCATAGACACTCGATTAACGGGTATTCCTGGTGTACTACCTTATTACGATGACATTTTAATAGTTGGTAGCTCAGAAATAGACTTGGATTCAAAAGTGCGCGCTGTATTATCGCGTTTCCTGGAAGACGGACTGCATTTGCGCAAAGAAAAGTGCGTTTTTCGAACAAAAACTATAGAGTTTCTTGGTTTTCAAATTAGTGAAGACGGTTTACGCCCCACTAAAGACAAAATCGCGGCCCTAACTAATGCGCCTGTGCCAACCAATAAAACCGAGTTGCAAGCTTTTCTTGGACTTTTAAATTTTTATCATGTTTTTCTAAAGGACAAAGCAACAATTGCGAATCCGTTACATGCACTGCTCCGAAAAGACGTTCCCTGGCAGTGGCGTTTTATAGAACACAAAGCTTTCGATTTATTAAAAGAAATTTTAGCGAAAGAACCTGTGTTAGGGCATTACAATGAACAAAAAGATTTATTTTGGACGTGCGATGCCAGCCCTTACGGGGTAGGTTGTGTGCTTAGTCAACGTGATGATGAGGGACGTGAATATCCAGTGGCGTACCATAGTCGTACTCTATCATCTACTGAACGAAATTTCTCTTAAATCGACAAGTAAGCACTGGCCATAATATCGGGCATTAAAAAATTCCACGAATATGTATATGGCAGGAAAATAGGCATAAGAACGGACCATAAACCATTGTTGGGTATTTTTAATCCGAAAAAGGGTATTCCAGAGATACTGTCACCCAGAATGCTTAGATGGGCTCTTATGTTATCTGCTTATGATTATGAATTATGTTACGTACCAGGTTCAAAAATTCAGAATGCAGAACGCACAAAAGGTATATGCGCCAGAACCACCAAGCTCAGATGACGTTTTGATGCTTGAGAACATCCCAGAAAAACTAATCTGTGCCAAAGACATTGCCAATGAGACTAAGAAAGACCCAGTGTTATCTAAAGTTTTGCAGTGAGCTTGGAAAGGTTGGCCTGATGAGAAAATTAAATTTTCAGACGAATATACTCCTTATCTACTAAGTAAAAACGAAATGAGCTATTATCAAGACTGCCTGTTATGGGGTACAAGGGTAATAGTTCCACTAGGAGGAAGGAAAACCATGCTGAATTTGCTACACTCAGCACACCCCGGAATCGTAAAAATGAAGCCACTGGCACGCTCATATGTTTGGTGGACAAATCTCGACAAACAAATCGAACAGCTAGTAAATACATGCAGCGAGTGCCAGGAGTCTAGAAACATGCCAAAAAAGGCTCCAATCCATCCGTAGGAGTGGGCCAGAGCTCCATGGACAAGAATACACCTCGATTTTGCCGGTCCATTTAAAGGCAAAATGTTTCTGATTATCATAGACTCGTACTCGAAGTGGCTGGAGGTTAAAATCGTTCCAAATACCTCTAGTGTTGTGACTATAGATGTATTACGTGGTTTATTTGCCACTCACGGCATCCCAGATGTCGTCGTATCTGTTAACGGAACTTGTTTTACGTCAGCTGAGTTCCAAGATTTTTTAAAGAAAAACCTTATTAGACAAGCGTTGGTTGCACCATACCATCCAAGTAGTAATGGGCAAGCGGAACGCATGGTACAAAATGTAAAAAATGCACTAAAAAAATGACATATAGTAATGAAGAAACTAAAATACAGTTAGCATTGCACAGATATCTCCTTACTCAGCACATTACACCCCATTGCACAACAGGGAGATGCCCATCAGAAATATTAATAGGGCGAAAATTGGGCTCATTATTTGATCGTTTACTTTAGACTTTAGAAAAGAGATGTTATCTAAGCAAGAGATGAACGATTCTTACAAAACAGTACCCAGATGTTTTCAAGAAAACGACACTGTTTTTGCAAGGTCATTTGCTCCAGGTGGTCAAAAGTGGCTTCCTTCCAAAATAATTGAAACCACTGGACCGTTAAGCTACAAAGTTCAAACCCCCGATGGTAAAATTTTACGTCGTCATTCTGGCCAAATCAGAACCCGTGTGTGTGACCAAGAAACAACAGACGAAACTCCGCAACCGTTGTTTCTGCATCCAAACGAATTTGTGGACCAAGAACCAGAAATTGTAGAGCAGGCAGCTGAAGTTAAAAGGCCACCTGCTCGAATAAGAAAACCTCCAAGGTATTTGGAGGACTATGATGAGTAGATTCATCCAGGAGGGAGGAGTGTGATGTATTGGCAACCCTGCAGTGCGGTTACGTCACATTCAGCTGAGAAAACACTCAGGAATACAGACGCGACGATGACCTATTTAATGTATATTGTTATTTGCATTACGATTTGGAGTGATCATTAAAGTCGGTAGTATTTCCTATACTGTGTTTATTATTTACAACCGGTCCGATACATATTACAAGGACAACTAGAAAAAAGTAAATCTAATATTACAAACTCAATTGAAAAGTTCTACGCCGATCTGTACCGTTCCAGAAACGATACCTCTAACTCCTCAAAGCAGAACGTGAAAAGGCAGATAACAAATGTCAACTTGGAAGTGATGCCCGAAATAAGCCATGAAGAAATAGAAAGAGCAGTAAAAGAAATAAAAAGAAATAAAGCTCCTGAAAGCGATGGAATTCTAGCAGAAATGCTGAAGGAAGGCGGAGAAGAAGCCATCACATATCTAAAAATATTTAATAAATGTCTATTCCAAGGTAACATACCCGAACAATGGAATACTGCTAAAATAATACTAATACACAAAAAAGGAGACATCACAGACCTGAAAAATTATAGACCAATTTCACTTCTTTCACAACTTTACAAAACCTTTACAAAGATTATTACAAACGGGTTTACAATTAAATTTGACGGATATCAACCAGTAGAACAAGCCGGATTTAGAAAAGGGTACAGCACCTGTGACCATCGAACACTTTAAAAATCCTAATAGAAAAGACTAACGAATACAATCTCCCATTATGTCTGGCTTTTATAGATTATGAAAAAGCTTTTAAAGATATCTTTAAGTCAATAGACTGGGAAAATAAAGGAATCCCTATTAACGGAACAAACTTGAACCATCTTAGATACGCAGATGATGTAGTACTAATAGCCGACACGTGGAATGCACTGAATACGAGGATTGAGGAGCTACACACAGAATCCCTGAAAAAAAGAACTGAAAATGAATTTCAGCAAAACCAAACTAATGTCAAACAAAGATGACAAACCTTTTATAAACTTCGAAGGGACAGAGATAGAACACGTAGATGAATGTACATATCTGGGTCAAAATGTCAAGGTAAGTAAAGAAAATTAGACTACCGAAATAAGCAGACATGTAAAAATGGGATGAGCAGCATTCGGAAGGCTCTCATACGTACTTAAAAATAAAAATATACCTCAAAGACTGCGAACCAAAGTGTTTAATTCCTGTATCCTACCTGTGCTTACATATGGAGCTCAAACCTGGACATTCACTAAAATAAACATGGAGAAGATCAGAAAAACTCAGAGAGCTATGGAACGACAGATGCTGAGTATCTCACTTAAAGACCATAAAACCAATGAAGACATTCGTAATAGAACAAAAGTAAAAGAGGCTGTCGAACACGCAGCTAAACTGAAATGGAAATGGGCTGGACATAACGAACGTCTTACGGATGGCCGACGGAATAAAGAAATCGGGAATTGGCGTCCATATGAAGCCAAAAATCACGAGGAAGACCGCAAATGCGATGGAGCGACGATATTAAAAACTCTTTTCAGTAATGAAGTAGGTATTCTGTTCTAAAAGGTTCGAGAATGATGTTTTTTATAGAGCCCGTTTTCTTTTAAAGGCTTTTTTCGCTCAAGCGTGAAGAATCAAACCACGGCTAGTTTTTGGGACGCCTGTTATAATGATTTCTGTAAATAAGGTACTATTAAGTTTCTTGTAGAATATTAAATAGTAAAATGTATGTTAAAATTAACAAACTTAGTGATGTACATTCTTTTATTAAAAAATTTAAAATAAATAAGTATATACCATTATAAGTAAGTACATCAGAAGTTTTTACTTCATTGCAAGTTTTTTTAAACTATGGTCACAGTATATTGCCAAAGATAAAATATTCTTTATAAAGCTATGGTGTACATGTAATCAATCGATCTGATCTTCCTTTTTCTTTTTATAATTGAATGTTAAAACACTTAAATATGATTTGCTTGGGATAAACTCACTATTGCAAGTATCATCAATTAATGGATATATACTAGTGATTATTTATTTGAGCACAACAAATCAATTAGGAAAATTTCCTAATTGATTTGTTGTTTCCTATTTAATATGATTTTTGAAATTTTAGAAGTATGTATAGTAGAACTTTAAAAAAATTTAGTATTTATGAAATTAATTTTCAACTTTTCGAAAAACTTCGATAATAATTTTGTATTCAAATTTTGGAATATTCTTTGAAACTGATGGAATATTTAAATCCTGCAACAACGCACAGTTTTCTTCTTGTTTTCTATTGCGCATTTAAAATAATTATTCTGTCCAAGAGTCAATGCACCGAACTAACCGAACAACGGTTACGGTGTCGATGCAATGCAGTATGCGGTTCACTTGAACATTAAACCGGTTTATTCAACAAAATGTGAGAGTTGAGAGTGAACACTGGTAGTTAAAAAAATTGCACTTCCTACCGTACTCGTACATTCGTACCTGGTACCAAGTGGTACCCGTACCACTACCACCACCGTTCTAGTTTCTCGTAGTATGTTATGGTGGGCTGGACTGCTGCACACTGCTGGCAGGGTTTACTTTGTAAGTTGATATGCAGGAGAGTCAACTTTTACAACTGCAGTGCTGTGTGCAGTGCAAGGCCATTCTTTCGAAAAGATGTTTCTGTAATCAAACTTTTGAATGTATATCTGACCACACCTAAATGTCGACAACAATGAATGTATTTTTTTCTGGAACAATGAATGTAAGTAATATATTTATATCATAACTACTTATTTATCCTATTCTTAAATTGTTGTCTGTATTTTTTAACGTTAACCCTATTTTTTAACATTAATTACATTTCCACATCAAAAAATCAAGTTACGGCCGATCAAGATTGGCCATATGGTGCACACTAAAGTGTGTTTGTTGAGACAATGCCCTATTATTTGTTAATCGGGATTTATTTTACTTAGGAATCGTGGTTAAATTTAATTTTCCTACAATGAACATAACATATAGAATAGATGTTTGACGTAAATGTAAGCTTAATAATATACGTCAGTGTTGCCATATACTCAATTATTTCACACTCTCATATTATATAAAATTATGGAAAAGATTTATATTATATGAAATGAAATTTTAAAATTGAAAAATACATATATAATTAAACAAAAACGTGAAAAATACATATATTATTAAAAGCATTAAAATTATACCTATAAATATACTATAAAATAAAATTATATCTTACATTTAAAATACTTATATAATAAAAACCATTAAAATTATGGTTAAGGTAAAAATTAATAGATTAGAAACTTTAAAAACTACAGAATAAAGTAAAGATAAATGAAAATAAAAAAAATTAGGTAAAACAAAAGAATACACTAAATATTTAGCTATATTTAAAGTAAAAAATACTATTTTATGAATGCAAATATTCAAAAATATGAATGCAAATATAAAAATATGAATTCAAAAATTGTGGCTTCTCATAACAAAACATTATTTAAAAATTAAAGGGAAAATCCCAGTAGTTGGCTGTAATTTAACTCCTGTTGATCGAATGTGTTCCAACATTTCTGCAAATGCTGTAACAAGATTAAGGGATAGATTAGCCAACTATTTAATATCTAATGTAGGTTCGGTATTGTCAGCAAAAATATATTAATAGGGGCAGAATTTAATTTTTTTGTTGTAACCAATGTATATGAAGTATTATTCTTGAAAAATAAATTTTACTCAACGTTTGTGTTATACTCCATTCCACGAATATACGACTGTTTTAAATTCGCTTTAAGGTGTCGATTCAATTGGTCCAATGTACTGAATTGTACAATAGTAAATTCTCCCCATTTTTAAAATACTGTTACGACAGATATAAACCTTAGATTTAAATATGAAGTCATTATATAAATATAAAGTTAATAGTTTATAAAACAGTTGTAATTCAGATTTTGAAGTATATAATTACTATCCTGGAGTTTATTTTTTCATTTCAATTATTTCATTGTAAACAAGTTGGTTTTTAAATTATGTGATTTAAACGAAATGTAACAATACTTAAGTGATCAAATAGTATAAATTTTTTAGTCAAATATTCAATTAATATTAAAAAAACAAAAAAACTTACTTATTCTCCTAATCTTCTAAAACTATCATCAACGATCAGATTCACAGCCATAATCAGTCGGCGATATATGAAACTGTATATAGATTTTTGTTACTTTTTAATATCTGTAACGACTCGGTATTTTAACTATCAATAGCCGGTATGTTATACCCGTTACTTTCGTAACTTTTAAGAGTACATAAACTGAAAGCAAACAAATATTTAAAACTAACAAAGTGAAATACTAGATCCTTTTTATGGTTTGTGAACCATCGTTCTTTCAATTTCGTTTCATTTATATTAAAAATAGTATATTTCTTTTTATTACAGTTATAATACCTAATAAAGTAATAAAATGTGTTATATCAAAGAAACCCGGCACGCCTCTTTGGTGTTTACATTTCACGGAAAGCTTACCCAAATGTCTGATGAACACATTTGGCTTCATAGACGTTATTGTATTTATTTGTAGATTTTAACTGAAATAACTTTAGTTTAGATGTCATACTAGTAGACCCTTTTTATTGGAATAATGATTAGACCATTTGACCTTCATACTTCTACTTGCACAGTAAAATATTCGTTGTCGCAGTAAACCAAAACAGTCGTATATTCGTGGAATAGCCTATACTCTGTATATTTCAATAAAAGATCTAGTATATCTTTTTCAAATTTTCATTTGTTTTTTGGTGTTAATGACTTCATAAAATTTAAGTCAGTGTGTCAATCAACCAACAGAATATCGAAAGAGTCGAGCAATATACATATCTAGGCACCAATTTAAATAGCCAATGGGACCACTCAACAGAAATTAAACATCGAATAATAAAAGCAAAAGCAGCATTCATTAGAATGAGAACCATTTTCAACAGTCGAGACATATCATTAAAAACAAAACGTCGTCTATTGAACTGCTACATATTCACAGTTCTGCTCTACGGAGTGGAAGCGTGGACACTGACTGTTGCATCTATACATCGGCTCGAAGCTTTCGAAATGTGGAGTTATAGGCGCATCTTACGTATATCCTGGGTTGACAGAGTTACTAATGTGGAGATCGTGGGTAGAAAGGGGAAAGAATGTGAAATTCTCATGACCGTCAAAACTAAAAAGTTGGAATATCTAGGATATTTAATGAAAAATCAAGAACGTTGCGGCCTTCTCCAGCTGATTCTCCAAGGGAAGGTAAATGGTAAGAGAGGACCAGGAAGAAGACGCATTTGGCTTCAAAATTTACGAAAGTGGTATAACACGACTACCACTGAACTTTTCCGCGCTGCAGTAAACAAAGTAAAGATAGCCGTGATGATCGCCAACATCCAGAACGAATAGGCACTTTAAGAAGAAGACTGTTGTGTAAGTCTTTTCATTTTGATTCAAAAAATTTATTAAAATTAGCTGCTACAACAGTCATCATGTCCATTGCTTACAATATTCTGCAATATAACAACAACTATTGTTTTGCAATGTCTCATCTGTATACCCCTTACTGCATCGATCATATATTTTTCCACTAAAGAAATCAATAGTTCGTCATAGTCATTAATTTTAATGTAAGATACGTAAAATGCTTAGACAAGAGGGTTAGATTATAAAAAATACTCAAAATGTAAACAAATTTTTATTTATCATTTGACTGTATTTTAAATACTGCTTTCTGATTGGTTCCGGGAATACAACGGGAACGAGAAAGTTAAAACATAGGCAACTTTCCCGTTCTCGTTACCGGGCGGCTTCTCGTTCTTGGTTATTGTGCATCTAAACATTGATTTACCTAGAGGTTAACTTTTTTCCCGTTCTCGTTCCCGTTCCCGGGCAATTGTGCAGCCGCCTTTATACAGAAGTAAAACACTTTTACACAACACATTTACTATACATACTTTACATTTACCTAAGTATATACCTAAATAAAAATGTGAAGCATTTTACTTCTTAAAAATGTGAAGCATTTTACTTCTGTATAAGTTTTTTTAAACATTATATATAATTTCGTCAAATTATCTTTCTATTTTAAAAACTCCTATACTTTATACAAAAAATGTGGCAACACTGTGACGCACGAACATATAGTTTGATGCCAAGGTTATGTTCATTTCATTGCATTATGCATTGTACTCACTACTCAAATTAAAGAATTGTTGACGTTGGTAGCAGACCGGAATGATTAAAATTATCATCTTTTAACCCTTTCGGTCACGCTTTTTTTTTATTGCAATGAAAAATATTTTAGTAATAATTCCTACAAAATTATGGTATTCTTAACGTCTTTTGGTAAGAATATTACCATTTTTTTTTAATTAAAATAATGCCACAGCCTCCTAAAGTTACAAGCCATGAAGTAAAAAAGGCAACGTCGCAACATATGATTTAGGTAGTCCTATGAAGGAGAATTGGTGGTCTGTTTCATAAGGGAATATTTTAAATAAAATCACATAAAATGCATAAATCTCTTTTTAAAATTGCACAAATAAGAGACATTTTAATTAAATTGAAATTTAAAAAGGAAAGTATGAAATAAATAAGTTAAACTTGAATAGTAATATTTATTTTTCATACAAATGTTAGAAATATATAGGAATAGTCAATATTTTTAATTTTTAAAATCTAGTGTTTTAATAATTGATAATGTGTAGTACCTAGCAGATTAAGAGAAAATACGGGTATGTACTCAGTATACAAGCCATAAAACGCATACATGGAGTCGTAAATCAAGCATTATGAATTACAATATTCTTTAAAGTATAAAAAAAACACTTTTCATTGGGTACTTTTCTAGCTCAGTGCACAACTTGTGCACTGTGTGTTACCTATGTAACTATGTGTTATTAATTTTATTATTATTACAGTAACAAACGGAGGGCATACATTCTATCTTAAATTAACACTGTAATCACTATTGTCACTGAAAATTGAACAATTTTATAGACAAAACTAAAAAAATGGTGAAATAATATAAAAATATAAACCAACACAACAAAACAATCTTAAATTAGTAAAATTAAAAAGAGTAGTAATGATCAGGTCTTTCAGGGAAAATGTTTAGATGCTCGTGAATCCAACAAACAGTTTCTAAAATATATATAGAGGAAAGCCTCAAAATTTCACGATTTTTTAAGTAGGTCTTGCAATGAGTTATTTTTTGATACCAAATAGATAAGGAATTGCTCTTTTTTGTAATTTAAAAGTACCTAGTATTAAATTGGGCAGCTGTACTCGAACCCCAAAAATGATGCCCATATCGAAGATGATACTTAAACAATGATAAATATGCCATTTTTGCAGATGATAAATGTATTTCTTTTGAAACAGATCTGAGAGTAGTTTCTTTCTAGGGAATCAGTATGCAAGGACTATTTACGATTACTGTCTATAAACACCTAGTAAATTTTACAAAGTTAACAATACTGATTTGAAACATTATATTGAGAGATAACAATCAGTCTGAAAGCCACTTTAACTTGGACTTGACGAAAAATAACTATTATTTTGTTAATGTTGATAATTTTCTTTTTTTGGATACAGTTTCAACAGTTCCTTTTATTTTTTTATTTTTACGTTTATCTGCTTTTTTTGCTTGTTCACTATTATTTTCATTTTTAGTAAAATTATTTAAAATTATATTGCTTAAGATTTTTGATGCAACAAGATAAATATATTTTGCGCTTTGTTCACAAATACATTTTTTGGTAAAGTTTACATAGTACTGATCACTTTCAAGACTTGCCATAGCTAGCAATGCCAGCAATATTTTATGATCTGTCTGTTTAATAAATTTTATATTAATTTCTTTATTATTAATTATGTATTCAAAAACTGCACAAATGTGAAAGTATAAAAATTTGATTTCATCCGTAGCTACACATAAGCCCCCCCTTTGTAAATAATCAAAGTAATTGTCTCCAACAGTAGTACCCACACTCTCTACAACGAAGTTTTTACATGCAGCACATATATGCTTATTTTTATAAATGTTATGCGCTACATAACCACATACATATGTTTGGGTTGACTCATCCAATTTATAATTTTGTAAATAATTTGAATCAAAAATATGAAGGAATTGTGATATGTCAACGTTGATATCATTTAATATGTCCTCATTAGATGGATTTTTATTACAAGATTTTAAGTCTGTCATATTCTTATTTAAAATGTTGTGAATTCTAATTTTTCTTTCAGATTCTAGAATTTGGGTATAGGATACATTATAATTACACCCCGATAAGTATCTATATTGACCAAACCTTTTTTCAATGACGTCTGTTTGAAATTTCCCTAATAATATATACTCAATTTGAAACTGTGAGAATGAGTATTCAATTATTTGTAATAATACAGAAGTAGTTCGGGTTAAAGCTTTATATGTGTCATTAGTTAAACCAATTCCATTAAGCAGCATTTTTCACTTCTCAAGCCAACTAATAAAGTTTTTCAAATAATTAACCTTCCCATCATCAGAAAAATTAAATACAGGAGTACAGTAATCATTAAGTTTGTGCTGACCTTTGAATTTATTTTTAACATTTACTATATTCCACCATGTTTTGATAATTTCAAGAAAATTACTTGTACCTTCACACAAAGAATTGATGGACGCAATGGTGGTGTCATGGAATATATTTTCAACAAAAGTAACATTTTGGCGTTCCAAAGTATTAGGGTATAAAGTTTTATAGTTTAACTTGTATGCTCTCTTTGTTACTTTGTTCAACTCTACTTTGTAAAAGTGTCTTAGATTTAGAAATGATGCTTTACATACATTATTTTGTTTAAAGTCTGGATATACAAATGTTTTTGTAACGTCCTTAAGATTAAGCCAATTATTACGAATATTTTTAAATATATGAACGGTATCATAAAGAAAAAAAAATTTTTCATTAGGATATGCTGGATTTGCTATAAATGAGTCACTTGATAATTTATTAAACATGTTTTGATTTACTCTATTATCATCTGTTACGACACATAAGATTTTAAAACCATAATTTTGAATTAAGCTAATAATATCTAAGGTGTATGTTTTTAACTCTGTACCTGACATGCTAGTTACCTACTGGAATTAATTTAACTATTTCTTTAAAGTTTCCAAATACAGACGAGATCATAAAAGCTACTACTGTTGTTGCTAAATTATTTGGATTATTATCAGCATAACCTCTGATCGTTGCACCTTTATACTGTAAACCCTTTTTTACATATATCTCATCTATAAATAAACCAACAATTTTTTCTCTGTCTAAAAGAGTTGACATTCTATGTGTTAGGTAATGCTGATTATTTACATTGTCACTTGGAGCAATATTCAATGAAGAAGATATTTGCTGTAAATGTCTTTTTGAAGGAAGTAAAAGGTATGCCCTTAAACTGTTATAAGTAGATAGAGACTGATTATAAACAGATAGAGAAAATAGCAAAATATTAATACCGTATTGTATCTTATTCTGAAGCATCAAATGTAAATAATCTTTAATTAATTGTAACATATCTTGATATTTATTGACGTCTTCTGTAACTGACAAAGCAGAGCAAATATTGTTATGGGCATTTTTTACAAAAAAAGTAAAATCTTTCCTATCAGAATAGGAATGAGGAATGTAATGAGTTAGGATCTTTTCCAGTTGAGACCATCTTTCTAATTTACCATCTGCCACAATCCACTTTAAATCGTTGTCACTTAATAAATTTTCACCTATATATACCGCAACTTTAAAATTTTTAGAAATTTTAACACTAGTTAATATTTTTAGACCAATGTCATACGAGTCACTACAATCTTGAATGTTTAAAAAATAAAAATATACATCGTCATTCGTCACTTTTTGATTCCACTCACTTAAATTAATCTTGATGCTGTAATTGTTAATAAAGTTATCAAACGAGTCTATTAAATCTTGTTGCACAAATTCTTTTTCCAGTTGTTCCAGTTTGTGGTTTTCTCTATTAAAGTGATGTTGTCGTCTTTCATCTGGATCACTTCTATGTCTAGGTTTAGGAATAGACATATATGAAGGAAGATTGGGGAAAATTCTAGGCATAGCATTTAATTTCAATTTTGGATATTTTAGCTTTTCGGAAACAACATGGTCCTCTTTGTCTTTCCAGGCCTGGTGAAGTATAACATCTTCAGAATGAAAATGCTTAGCACACACAACAGAAGATTTTGTTGGGATATACTTGTCTCGTTTGATAGCTTTTATCCACTTATCACATAGTTGTTTATCTTTTGGGAACGAAAATGTGCTTACAGGCCCTTCCACCTTCAGAATGCTGGTGTAATTACTTTGGCATCGAGGTACACAACAATGTCTTGGCATCTATAAATGAAAAGAATAAAACATTTAAGCTTTTGTAGCATTTCGACTATTACGATATTAACCGCAGAATAAACCCACAGTTGTTGTAAAAACTGTGATTTTATTGCCTCAAGGGTTAATATAAAAAAGAATTAAAGATTGCGTTAATAAATACCAAAGATTCTTTGTAAACACTGATAATAAAATTAGACACACAACCTAACAATGTTTATGTTATTTGTTTTTACTTACTTTGAGTTTATTTCAACCTGTAGTACAAATATCAATAATATTAGTCCAATAATATAACTTAAACAACTCCCTATACACATAAAAACACTTAATATTAAATACAAAAATATAATTTACAAATAACTGCCACATATATCACACATTTACAATGCACTGCAATCATCTGGCCACATTCGAATAGGACTACCATATGACGTTGCAAATTTCTACTTCATGGCTTGTAGCTGTAGGAGGCTGTGATAATGCCCGTTTTTGATGTCGTCAATTGACGACATTGTGACTAAATGGTTACAAACTAATGAGTATGACATATAATTACAGCTATACGTTAGGATAAAATTACATTTATTTACTTAAAAAAAAACATTTTAATGATTATAATATATTAAACAAAATTTCAGTTTATGAAATTGTAAAAAATAATTTTTACATTTTTTGTCAAACATAGATGTACTTTACATTTTTGACAAAGAATACGGGAACTGCCTTTACATTCTGGGAGTTTACATCTTCAAATTTCGTTTCTGCATGCAATGGAAAATGCGCTATCCTGTCAAACTTTACATCATCAATAGGCCGGTTTTCCTAATTTTTTTATTGTTCAATGGTTCTGATTTAGTTCCATTTGACGGGCGCTCTATTTTTCTAGCTCCTATGCGACATGAAATTAAAGCTTCTGCAATATAGGCCCTAAAATGAACTAAATCTAGTTTCTTTAGATGGCCGGAAAGAGGCCTAAATCTCTTTATTTGACTTATTTTTAGATCTAATAATAACCGTGAAAATGTTTATTACTTAAGTCGTTGAGTCACGATGTCGTCAAATGACGACATATATATAATTAAAAAAAAAATAATTTGACATATTATGGAAATTTTGAAGTGTACTTACTATTTAATTTTATTATTTGCATAATTGATGGATTCGACTGTTAGTTGATGGAAATTCATTTTATGTAACAATAAAACACTGAAAACTTTGTTTTCAAACTTCCACAAAATTTATTTTAACTATTATCACTACAGCTGTTTAGGCTGATTGCCTTTCTCAAGTGATCTATTTTTGGCATGCGTTTACAATTTATAGTCTCTAATGAAATAGGTTGAGGAGGGGAGAACTGTTTGCCTCAAGTTGGTCATTCAGAATTATATCTGTGTTTTTTAATTTGTTGATTTCCATAGATTCTAACAAAGATAGCTTAAGGATCTATGGAAATCAACAAATTAAAAAACACAGATATAATTCTGAATGGTCAACTTGAGACAAACAGTTCTCCCCTCCTCAACCTATCTCATTAGAGACTATAAATTGTAAACACATGCCAAAAATAGATCACTTGAGAAAGGGAATCAGCTGAAACAGCTGTAGTGATAATAGTTAAAATACATTTTGTGGAAGTTTGAAAACAAAGTTTTCAGTGTTTTATTATCATTTGCACCTAGAAGTTTCCAATATTTGAAAAGAACAGTATTTATCTAAGTTTTAGAAAGGTAAAAAAATATAATAATTTTAGTAGCATCAATAGCTTTCATAAACCATTGTGAATATAAACAGAGAAACCACTTTAGTTCAACTAGAATGTAACAGATTGTATTACGGGTCGTAAATCTAATTAATATTGAATGTTGTGAGATAACTACACTGTTGCTATACCATAACATCCTGTAATATTTACTTAAACAAAGTTAAAATTCTTGTGTTATCAATTGACAACACTGTGACCGAAAGGGTTAATATGAAGCCACACCCTTTGGCACTTTGACGTCATGTAATCTTGAAATGCATTAGTACCTATATATTGTAAAAATGATTTAATGAATGTTCAAATCATAGTGAGTCTTCTTATTAATTTTATGATTATCATTATGTGTCAAATAGACTTCGGATTTTCCTCCATTCTTATTTGTTTTTTTGCTTTGTTCCATACATCAAAGTTCCAAGTTTGGGTCTTCCATTTGCTCTTTTTCATTTGGTATTAGGTTTTTTGTGTTTATATCATATCCGAAATTGCTTATAAATAATTAGACCATTATATTTTTTATTAACAATATGCATCCTTCTCTTTCTGACATTACTGTGGTTGGTGACAGCCAATTTTTCATGATTTTCTGGTCTGTGTAACTAGAGTTCTATAGCCTTGATTTTTTTAATTTACATTTTTTTAATATCCATGTCTCAGCTCCATATACTAATATTGAAAACATATAACATTCAATGTTGCACACTCTTTTAAATTGAGATCCATGTTAGTATTGGCATCAGTTGTATAAATGCTGATCTGACATTCTTTGTTTCTTTGTTAAAGATACCAAGTATTTATATTTTTCTACTTGTTTTATCATGTTGCAATTTATTGTCAATATTTTTTCTATATTTTGTAATTTTTTTGCAATAAGCATATACTTATTTCATTTGTTTAGCATTTACATCAATTCCTATCTCAGTACAATTTATATTTTACAATTTAAGATTTCCACTGATCCATGTGCCAATCAGTGTCATCAGAATATAGTAAGTTGTTAAGTAATAAGATGTATTGTGGTACTTTGGTTCTGATATCTTTGGTTTGTCTTTATAATTTGGAACATGTACTATGACACACAAATCTCATCTTCAAACTTTTAGTAAATTCTCTTATGTATAACCATTGATTGAATATCCCAGATTATATTTGCCACATAAAAAATTAAAATTTCAGTCCGTAATCAGTGATTCTAGTGGTTAGTTCGGAAAACAACAAGATATGTATTTGCTCTGACACGAGAATGATCATAGAAAGATGTGTGGTTACTTCCCCTGCCACTCCCATCACAACCAATTGCAACAGTGAGATATTGTAATTTTCAATGAACTGAGAAAACATGCAAAAAGTATTTTACTAAAGAAATAACTATTTGTAACTTTCTTATCATACAGAGAACTGCATTTATATTTTGAATATAACTTGTAAACTGAATACCAGATTAGCTAACAGTATTTTGTGAAAAATTGTACCGAAATTAAAACGAAATCTGTTTTACACTGTTAAACAACATTATATTTAGAAACAATTTTAAAAATACCTAATGAATAATCTTACTTAAGCCTTAAAGGTTCGGTTTGACCTAGAAAATTTTTGATTAAGTACATTAAATTTTTGGGAAGAAATGAAAATCTTTTTTAATAAAATCAGGTATCTCATAAATCTATATTTATGAGATACCTGATTTTATTAAAAAGAGGTTCAGAAATTACTTATGTAGTTAATGCTCTTCTCTGGATGCTGTTTCAGCTTTAGCTTGCACCTTATTGTTTGATGATTGTAGGTTTCTAAAAACTCAACATGAACAGTAGGTATTTACTCTTTAACACACAACTACATTAAATGAATTTTCTTCTGAGGAATTCCTATTGGTTAATTTAGCTTAGGTGTTGATTTGCTTCTTCACAATTTATGCCTGGTATATATATATATATATATATATATATATATATATATATATATTAGTATATATATATATATATATATATTTATATATATATATATATATATATATAAATCCTCGTTTTAATTACCTGAGGGTTTGTAAAGAAGTGTGTCTTTTTCTGTCTTACATACATACCATAACAACTTTCACTTCATTCTACCTAACTTTATTGTTATCACTGTCTAAGGTAAAATTTTTAGCCTTTTTTCAGTAACATCTTTCCAACTAATAAAATCTGTAGAATACATTTCTAAGACAGTGTATAGTTTACCTGTCTTCTTTGAACATTTGATAATCGTCGCCAATTCCGAAATAACATATAGGGGGACACTTTTCAATATTCTTTTCTTTTTCTCTTTTTCTATGCATAGAATAACCTTCATTTGCTGATATCCAGTGGCTAAATACTTTTCATTGATACTGTCTATGTCAAGTTTTTTTACACAATATAGATGATAAAATATATTTGATTTTATTCTGACATACACAGTTATCAGTATTAAATATATTTTGTTTTTTTGTTTACTCTCTGTAATCATTTTCAAATACTGATAAACACAAGTAGCAATTTCATTAATTCCTTATTTTTGCAAGTAGAGTAATGACAGCTTGAATATCATAACAAAAAACCACAAGATTTGTCCTTTCTAAGCACATCTATTTGTTCTATTGCTTACTTTCTCTGGACAATTTAACTGCTTTCAGATGAAAATTATATCTTCCTATTTCCCTGCACTAGTTTCAAAGGATTCACATGTTGAGCATTGATCATGATTATTTGGTTTATGGAATCCTATATTGAATTTTGTATTGAAAATTCTTTCATAAATTGATTTTTTGACATAATCTTTTTCTTCAATACATGTTTCTTTGTACTGCCTATACATCATTGCTAATTCCTGTGACCCTTCCTGTTTATTTTTTTTTGTTCTCACTCTACAGTAATGTGACTCATTGCTGTTAGGTTCTTCAAATAATATTTGGAAATGTGTTAAAATACTTTATTTTATATTAGGCGTAATCTCAAAGACATGTTACAATTTACAATTATATAAGGAAAAAAAAAACATGACCATGACTTGACTTATCTAATGACAATTAATTGACATGACAACCTTCTGTCATTCATGCCAACAGAACATTTCAAAGGTTTGCTCCTAAATTCCGTGTATTCTAACACCCTCCCTCAAACCTGTAAAATGCTTCATGGTGAAACAAAAACTCAAACTAAATTTAACATTTTCACGAATTTACAAAATTTTTCATGACTTAATGATTTAGTAAATACATCTGCCAGCTGACTATCTGTAGGAATATATTCTAATTTTAACATGTTACTATTTACTAAGTCAACACAAAATGCAGTTTAACATCTATATGTTTGCATCTCTTGTTATTCTCAAAGTTGTGAATTAATTTAATTGTGCTTTGGTTGTCTTCAAACAAACAAACTGGCAACTGTATAGTAATTTCTAAATCAGATAACAAATTCTTAATATATAAAAATTCACATGATGCAGTGCAAACTGCCACAAACTCTGACTCCGTGCTTGACAAAGTCACAAATGTTTGTTTTTTGGAACTCCAAGAAATTAAGTTACCAAATATTTTAAAACAGTATCCACTTATGGATTTTCTATCATTAACATTATTAGCCCAGTCGGCATCTGTATAAGCTACCAAGTTATCAGAATTATAGTAAAAATATAACTTATAACTGAGAGTGGTTTTTAGATATTTTAGAACTCTCAAAAGATGTTTAAAATGTTCATCTGTTGCAAAGTCTTGAAACTGACCAAAATAGCTAATACTAAAACATATATCTGGCCTTGTTCCCATCATTATATACATTAGACTTCCTAGTAGCTCCTTATAAGGTAATTTTGTCATATTATTTTCTTCAGCATTTCTTTTTAAATTTAAACTCTTTTCTATTGGTGTTTTGAAATTTTTTGAATTTTCTACATTGAACCTTTTAATTAACATTTCTATAGCAGATATCTGATCTACACAAATAGTCTTATTTTCCAAATCTCTAATTATTCTAATGCCTAAGAAGTTAAATCCGTCATTGATTAATTTTTTAATTTTAAATGTTTCACATAGTCTTGCATTCAAGTAAGTTGAAAATTCAATATTGTTACAAGCAATCAAAATATCATCAACATATAGAAGAAGATAACATCTTACATTTTGATCAAGAAAACTGTATAAACAGTAATCAGATTTTGATCTTTTAAACTTTACATTTAACATAAAACTATTAAACGTTTCATTCCATGCTTTTGGAGCTTGTTTTAAACCATAGATTGCCCGTTTTAATAGACAAACCTTATTTCTGTCCTCCTCTGGTACTTTTAATCCTTCTGGAATTTTCATAAAAACTTTTTCTTTGATATTACTATGTAAAAAAGCGTTTTTAACATCTAACTGTTCCAATTCCAAATTATAGTTATTGCAAATAGCCAATAAAATTCTTAGAGTTGAAAGTTTTGCAACTGGAGCATGAATTTGACCAAACTCACCAAAATCATGTTGTTCAAATCCTCTAGCAACTAATCTTGCTTTGTATAAACATTTTCCTTTTTCATCATCCTTGACTCTAAATACCCACCTGTTTCCAATGACATTTTCTTTTTCTGGCTTTTCTACCAAATCCCATGTATTATTATTTTTTAAAGCATCGAGTTCATCATCAATAGCATTTTCCCAATTATTCCAATTTGAACTTTGTTGTGCTTGAGAGTATGATTGAGGAACATCTGAGAACTCACTCAGTAAGGCCAAACAGCTTATGTCCATTTCATAGTCAACGAATTTTGCAGGTAACCTAGTTTGTCTTTTTGATCTAGCATTTTGCTCTATATTTTCTAAAACATATTCTGTTTCTATTATTTCATTATCATTTGTCTCTTCTATCTTGCCCTTTTTAATTTCATCTCTGATGCCATTAACATCTTCCCAATCATTTTCATTTTGTTTCCTATCTGGAAAGTATTTAAAATTATTCTCATCAAATATGACATTTCTACTATGAACAAATTTATTTTCATTTTCGTTCCATAGTTTATATCCATTTTCAGTATAGCCGATAAATCTGCACTTTAAACCTTTATCATCCAATTTTGTTCTAAGAGAATCTGGAATTCTTGCATAAGCTATACATCCAAAAACTCGCATAGTGCTAACATTTGGCTTCTTATTTAGCCATAACTCATAAGGAGTTTTTTCTTTATCCAAACATGATTGTGTTCTGTTGTTTATATAGGCTGATACAAGCACAGCCTCTTCCCAGAATGACTTGTCCATGTTTGCCTGATTGATCATTGATCTTGCTTTATCCATCAATGTTTGGTTCATTCTTTCTGCTACACCATTGAGTTGTGGAGTGTACGGTGGAGTATATGAAATTTGAATCCCCTTTTGTGAGCAAAAATCTGTAAAACTTTTTGAACTATACTCACCTCCATTATCACATTTTATTTTAGCAATTTTCTTGCCACAAAACAAAGATGCTACCTTGGCTTCATAATCTTTTATACAGTTAAATACCTCACTTTTATGTTTAATTACATACACCATGACAAACCTTGAGTAATCATCTACAAAAGTTACAAAATAACTATTACCATTATGTGATATTGGTGTAATAGGACCGCAAACATCTGTGTGTATCATTTCCAGAACTCTACTTGATTTTTTACTTTTTGAAAAATATGGCAAACACTTTTGTTTGCTTTTTACACAAATATTACACAATCCTTCATTTTCTGAATTTGCAAACTGCATGCCATGAACCAAATTTTTATTTTTTATTTGTAACAATGAATTATAATTTAAATGACCATATCTTTGATGCCAAAGATCTTTTTCATTACTAACAGCTACATTTGCATACTCAGAATTGCAGTGCTTAAAAACGATTTTATATAAATTATTACATCGATTCCCTTCAACATAAATACAGTTATCTCTTTTAATGACAATTTTACCATTAAAACATTTTATCTCAAAACCAGCTTCTTCAATTGTTGATATTGACAACAAATTTACTCTTAAACCAGGTATGCATAACACATTTTTAATAGTAATAACAACTTCTTTGTTATTCACTTCACTTATTACTTTTAAGTCACCAACACAGGTTGCCTCCATAAACTTTCCTTCTTCTGCTAACTGTATTGACCTGGGCTCCACAAACTGTCTTTTGTTTATTAGGTTTGAGCTATCATTAATATAATGATGAGTAGCTCCTGAATCGGCATACCATTCTATTTTATTGGATGTTGACAAATACTCACTCGAAACACAGAATGCAACAGATTGCGATGATGTCTGAATATCACTGCTTTGATTATTACATAAGTCTTCAGCTAAATTTGCCCTATTGTCAACCTGATTTTGTCTGTTTTTATTCAGATAGCAGTTTTTCGATTTGTGACCCATTTTGTTACATGTATGACATTTTATACCACAAACATTCTTTAAATGGCCCATCTTGCCACATTTAAAGCATTTAACGCCTTTTTGAGTCACACTAAATGATGAAGGTATAACCTTAGTTACATGTTTATTTTTATTTGAGCTGAATTCCAATAGCCTACTCTTTACAATTTCAACCTTCAGGTCTGCTTCGGATAAGGTTTGTATAGCTATGACTATCCCATCAAAATCATGTGGCATGGATAGTAACAAAAAACATGCGATATCTGACTCTTCAAAATAGCTCCCCAGGCTTTTAAGCTCTCGAAAAATACGATCACACTTTGTAAAATGTTCTTGTAAGTCAGTACCATAGATATATTTTAAATTTATTAGTTCCTTCAGTAAATAAAATTTAGAGCACATACCTTTTTTGCTAAAAATGGCTTCTAATTTTCTTATCATTTCAAGGGCAATTTCTATTTCTTTTACATATTCTAAGTGGGAGTCTGCCACACTTTGTATTATCACCATACAGGCTTTATTATTTTTCTTATTCCAATCATCATCTTGGGCACTAGTCGGTACATCTTGTAAGACTGCACCTAAATCCATTGCTTTCAAAACAGAGTACAGACGAAATTTCCAATTATCAAACCCATTACCATTAAATGGAATAATTCCATGTCGATTTTCCATACTTATTAACTTTATTTTTTGATTTTTCATAACACCACGCCTACCGGCAGAACTTAATTTTTAGAAACTTAACTCTAACCTCACAAGCTTCACACTGAAAATAAACTTTTTAACACATTACACTTTCTGGGCCCATAACCAATGTTAGGTTCTTCAAATAATATTTGGAAATGTGTTTAATAGTATATTACATAACGAGAGTTGTAAGAAGTTTATTACATGCGAGTAAAAAAGTTGCGCGCGCAGCCGCGTAGCGGCGAGCGCAGTAATTTTACAAGCATGTAATAAGCTTACAACTCAAGTTGTGTACTATACTTTTTCTACCATTTATTTCGTTTATAAAAATAAAAATTAAATTACCACATATTTTACACTGACAGATTAATAATTTTTAATCTGTGCAAAATAACGTCTGTTTATTCGTTTCCATGGTAACTCGACCAACTGACTTACGAGGCTTATGTGATATTACACATTTTTATAAAACTGAAGCGTAATTTTTTTTATTACGTGCTAGTCATTACGTGTCAGTTATTTGTTATGATGCAGTTACTTAGCCATCCAAATTAGTAGGTAATATACAACTTTACTAGTAAGAAAGTAGAAAAAAATACTTTATTTTTATTATTAGGCGTAATCTCAAAGACATGTTACAATTTACAATTATATAAGGAAAAAAAAAACATCACCATGACTTGACTTATCTAATGACAATTAATTGACATGACAACCTTCTGTCATTCATGCCAACAGAACATTTCAAAGGTTTGCTCCCACGGTTCCTAGACTTACTCCGGTTGCCTCTTCCGACTGGGGTGGGGATGCTTGAGTTACGTCACAGGAATACACAAGAATACAGAACTCTTATTGGCGATTGAAACTGAATGTAGAGGGCAGGTCGATTGCAGTGTCATGGCCGATATAAATGGTATAAACAAAAACAAACATAACATTCGAATATTTACCATTGCTTTTCCATTTCCATGTTTAGTTTGGTTTAAGACGAGTTATTTGTATCATTTAATAATGGAAATTAACCTTAATGATATCTTTGAGTATTGTGGTGAAGCAAAGAGTCCATTGGTTGAAGGGGAAGCAGTTTTCAAGTGATGAATTCCTAAATTTTAACTTTAATGTTTGGAACTGGCTTGTGTATTGATGATGAATCCTATTTTGTGTATACCTGGGAACCCAGAATATAATATTCTGTGTAATGTTTGCCTTAACGTATATATGCATTATTATATCTTATGTTTTTAATATGTTAATTTTTATTTTATACTATTTTTTTGACATATGTAAGTACTTTATTGTATATTAACATAAATAAATAACTTTAACTTGGCTTTATTGTAAAATAGTTCATTTGATTACATGAAATTAACCTTAACTTGAGATCACCTCTCAGAAAATATAGCACATGATTTGTCTTTAAAAAATTGCATAATAAATTATTTTTTTATATAATAATTGCATAATAAATTAGTTTTTCAGTTTATTCTAGATTGGATTTAAAATACTTTAACGTAGTCATAATGCTGAAATTTACTAAAAATAATTAATAATTATATTCAAATCAACAGCTGTCTGGTTTGTTTATACCACTTTTATGCCTGGTATTGCAGTATTATAAAACATTTTACTTGCTAAGTAAAATTTAGTTTGAAAGTAAAATAATTTACTCTGCAGATTTGCGTATTTTAAACACATAGTAAATTAATTCTGGAAGTAAATCTGCAAACTAAACTATTCCTTAGTTTTCTACCAAGTAAATTTTATTTAACAAGTAAATATGACAGTTTCAATGTCTTTCGGCTGGTGTGAAAATATTTAGATTTAATAATATTTTGAAATGTCTTCAGTATCATCAGTGTCAGATGTTAATTCTCCAACTGTATCTAGTGTTGATAGTGACTGGTATTTTTCAATAAATATACAGATGGATTGTGATGCAAATTTAAATGTAATCAATGTAGTTGCTAGATGGCCTGGTTACTCCCACAATAGTCATGTATTTGATAATTCTCTGATAAGAGCTCAGTTTGAAAACAATGAGTTTTGTGAAACATATTTACTGGGTGATAGTGGTTATCTATGCCGAAAATATATTTTAACTCCCTTACATGATCCACAAACGCCAGCTGAAGGAAATACAATTATACACATATCCACACACAGAATACAATTGAAAGAATGTTTGGTGTCTTAAAGAGAAGGTTTCCTGTGTTTGTCTACGGGACCAATGGAATAGAAACACCACTAAATTGATAGAAATAAAATCTTCCGTCCTTCCATGATACTTCAGGCCTTCAAAGCGACAACATCAAATCCCAATAAGAAGTCTCAGATTAGGACACACCTCTACAACACATGAAGACTTGTTGAAGAGAGAAAAGTGTGTTATGTTTGTGAATATAAAGTGATAATGAAGCACATACAGTTGCAAGACTATATCACCTCATTCCAAAATGTAAAGAGTGTCTAGTCAGTGTAAATAGAGCTATTCCAATTATAGTGGCAATTTGTGTATTGCATAATATATGTAGAAGGAGGAATGATGTGCTGACTGATAGTGAAGATGGCAGTAATCACGCGGAGTCAGAAGATAAAAATTTAAACAAGGTCACTAGAAATCAAGATAATTTTGCTGTAAGAAATGCTGTCATTCGTACTGCATTTATTAATTAAATAAAATGTTTATTTTAAAATTATTTACGGTTCAATAAAACATAATATAAGAATTATGAGTGTTTTAATTATTGTATATGTATTTTAATTTAACAAAAAAAGTGTTGACAATTCAAATAGTCACAGAAATAAAATTAAACTTAATTGTGTCAACTTTTTCTTATTAAACTCTGGTAATAAATCTATGAAACAAACTAAATATAACACCAGTAACTTAATGAATATGATATTTATGATACTATAATGAACATGTATTTTTATTACAGAATTTTTCTACAAATAAATACATACTTATAAGAAAGTGTTTATACCCACTTTTAACAGATAACTTTGTGAAAAATAGGCAAAATGTTACGGGATCTATTAGTATTTCATTTATCTATAATATTCTCAAGCGATACATTGTCATTTCAAGGAAGTCATGAAAATAAGATCATATCAGCAAGTAGATACATAATCCTTTCATTTTACGGTATTTGAAAAACAAAGTATGTACATATATTTCAGTTTCATGTTCAGTTTTTTGTGTTTATTATTATTCTTGAGTAAAGTGTTTGATTTTAAGACGGCAAAATGGAATTTGTGTTGTAAAAATATAGATGAAATAAGCATTCCTTAACTTTTCCAGAGGACACAGCAAGGTTTGTAAATTATTATTTCCTCTTAAATATTGTTTGGGTACCAGTATATGATGTCATTTATATGATACTTCTACAATAATAAGATAACCAATTTTTATTTTAATAACTAATTTACAATAATATAAAATTAACCAAACGGTATTAAATTTCTAAATTCTCGAACTCAACCCCATATTGATGTTTCAGTTGTAGAATCTTTCTTTAACTGCCAACTCTTTTGTGTCTGTTTCTCTTTTCTCTGTTTCTGTTTTTCTAATTTTAAAACGTCTCTACTTAACTCTTCCTTTTCTTTTCTAATTTTAAGAATACTTAATTTTATTTTTTTCCTTCTCTGAATCTTCTTCACACTTATTATTCTTTTTGTGATGTGGGACTTAAAGGCAAACTAAATGCACGACCAAATACTTACCATGTCGAGATAGCATTATGGGGTTTTTTCCTGGTTTTTCCCTCATAATTTACTATGGAATCACTAACAGGAGAATTTTACTGTCATCATGGCATGTGTTTTGTCTTTTTAAAGATGAATTACATGCTATGATTTTTTTCTGACAGATATTCTCAAGTTAATGTTGATTTCATGTAATGGAATGAACTATCTTATAAGTAAAGTCGTTCCAAGAGCACAACTCAACAATATTGGCAATATCATTTTAAAGTCGTCTACTTTAAAATGCATAATGTATGTCTGAATTGTCAATATAAATGAGTCAGATAAAATTAAATTATTAGAAGAATTTTTCACTAAGTAACAAAAAAACAAAATTTGTTTTTAGTGTTTGTATTTTGAGAACAATTTCTGAAGTGGAAATTGAAATGTTAATAAACATATTTTAACCTTTAATTGGGGCTTATTCCCAGTTAAATAGTAATTAATTTAAAATGCCACAAGAAAATAGCTTCAGAACAACATTAATTACATATGTTTTACCTTTCTGTACTCGCTTGGCATTTTGCAGGGGTGACAAGAAATTTAACATATCTTGGCAACAGATGTTCTACACATCGCATCAGTTACTTCTGTCAATACTTTACTAAAAAGTGGACCTTTCCATGGTAAAAAAAAATAAAATATAGTATATAATAAAATAAAAAGTAAATAAAATATAACATATTGGAATATATTCACTCAATTCTTAATATAAACAACATATCTTGGTTTCATGTGCTAAAGCATTTGATCTTTGCACTTGTCTTAGATGGGCTGGAGACTTTCGAACCAAATGC
Source organism: Diabrotica balteata (assembly GCA_918026665.1). NCBI lineage: Eukaryota > Metazoa > Arthropoda > Insecta > Coleoptera > Chrysomelidae > Diabrotica > Diabrotica balteata. Next base: position 554,093 of record CAKJVB030000005.1, read on the forward strand.
AAAGACAATTCCCTCGATAACTTAAATATCTTTAAAATACGGCTTCCACTAATTCCACTGGATTTACCAAATCTCGCAAAAGTCTTCTCTGAATGTTTTCTTCATCCCTATCAATAAAATAATTTTGTTTACAAAACATAACCTAAATAAATAATATACTATCAAAGAATAATAGACGCTTATAGCGTCTATATTCTTTGATACTATAATTAAAAATATCTTTAACAAACCTTCTAATAGCATCATCTAATTCTTCTAATAACTCATCGTTTAGAATCCGGCCAAAATTCTGGACTAAATAATTCATTTTATATTTTTATTAACTACACGTTATTCCCATCTACAAATAGTATGAGATTAAATCATCTCTTTAAATTGAACCTGTTATCAGAGAATATAATATATTATGTTAGCAAGATAACGTAAAACGTTACCACATAACGTTTTTTTTTACAAACGTTATCTGTGATACATGATCATGATACATGATACATCACATCATTTATTTTATTTATAAAACATTTTTGTTTTGATACATCCATCCAATCACAGGGCTGATTTTTAAGATTCAAATTACGTCACAGGAATACAGTTCAGCTTAATGTTCATTGGTTAGGCGGAAGAGGCAACCGGAGTAAGTCTAGGAACCGTGGTTTGCTCCTAAATTCCGTGTATTCTAACAATTGCATAGGAATAGGAATGAATTTATGTGCTGCATAATGTATTCTTCTTCTTCTTCTTTCGTTTTATGGCCTCCACCTCTTAGGTACGTGGCCAGCTCATGTATATATTTTTATTTCAATTATAGAAGGGAATTCTCCTCACAGAGATTCTGGAAATAATAACCATATTCGGCAAATCTATAGAATTAGTACCGAGAATTTGACATAAACGTCATGTCAAATTTGTGTCTGCGGTATTGCCCATGTCCTTATTATGTGTATGTTTTATGCCTCAAATATGCTTTGCAACAGGTACATTTTTATTATATTATTTTATGAAATCGGGTATTTTTTTAAAATTTTTTGAATTTATATGAAAACACGAACGAATGAATATTTGTTTCTTTTGATATTAGTTGCAGTTAGTTATTAGAAAAAAAAATTATAATTGGCCTTTGGTAGATTAGTAAATAAACTTGGCAATACTGTCAAAATTTTGAAAACAGTAGTTGCCAGATTGCAACAGATGTTTAGCAGATTTCAATTTTATGATTTTTATGACTATTTTCTTATAATTTTGGGGTGAAATGGTACCTGAATATCGTTTTGTTAATGTATTAGCTAGTTACTGGAGCTTGTTCAGATCGATATTTTTTCAAATTACGTTGCAGAGATAAAATTATCATTATTGACAATTTAATCCTTAAAATGTGAATAACAAAGTAAAAATATATCGGTAAAGATGTTTAATTAAATTTAATAACTTAAGAATTTAAAAGCTTAAAAAATTAAAGTTAATTTAAATTATAATAAATTAAATTTAAATTAATTAAACTTCTTTCAAAAACTTAAAAAAAATGTTGAACATTAATTAATATTATATCGCATGCTCTTTCAAGGATTTATTTGTGATGTGGCAACACTGCCAAATACAGATCTGTCACTAATCTTCTGTCAGTTCCTCGGCACTTGTTCTATAGGTCTCGTCTGCCCCATATTCCCTTCAACTATTTTGGACAATTTATAGTGGATATTCTAAAATAATTCTATATGTCATTAATGATATAGATTTTTCTTGTTCCATCTATTAAGCTATGTATTGGAAGTTCTGGCTGTGGAATTAGTGGAATTTGGCATCTTGGACAGGACATCAGTGGTTAAATGATAGGTTAGGTTGGGTATTTATTTATATTTTACTTACATTTTAATTTGGAAAATATTGATAAACTTACCAATCATTTTCAAGGTTTTAGCATTGATATTGTGGAAAATATTTTGTACTGAAATGGGCGTTGGGCATCCATCTTTAATAAGTTTTTGATATAAATCAAATAGTGGTGTCTTATTGATAGGACACTCTAGCAAGATGTGTATTATACTTCCTATTTTACCACACTCACAAAAAGGGGAATCAATACAGTTAATTTTAAATAGATGATCTGGCGCCAAACAATGTCCTGTTGGTAACCTAATAATTGTTGTCAGGTGTCTACGGTCTACAAAGTCAAACTTATGAAATCATGGTTTTATAGAGAATTCGCTTTGACATTGCTGATACCACTTTCCCTTTTGTTTAAACTGTTTAAGCCAATCAACTTTAAATTCATTTATTAATGTTTGAGTAAGAAATGAAAGATAGTCCATTTTATCAATTTTTATGTTAGCTGGGATGTTTAGGGTTCTACCTATATTCGCCAATTGATCTGCCACAATATTCCCTTTTACTTCTGAGTGGCCTGGAATCCAGGCTATAGTAATATCAAATCCTGCTTCATTTGCCTCAAGTATCATTCTTTTAGTTAAATTTACAATGTGGTTATTTGTTCCCCAACAGGTACTTTGTAATTTTTGGATTGCACTTTTTGCATCAGAGAAATATTATTGCTTTTTAAATATTTTTTTCTAAGCAAACTTCTACTGCCTTATTAATGGCAATAATTTCAGCAGTGCATATTTGTATGTGATCATGTAGTCTAGATGTAAAGTTATAATTTATTGATGGAATGTGAACTCCAAACCCTACTGCCCTTGAACTGGGTTCTAATGACCCATCTGTAAATATCCAAGTGAATTCTTCATAGATGGTTGAGAATTCATTAAGGAATTGTTGATTACTATATGTTTCTCCTTTTTTGTTTTTGGAGAATATTGTTTTTATTCTTTCTATTTGATATTTTAGCTCAATCTGGTAACAGGACTTAATACTATCTTTAAATAATTGTTTAAGATCTTGATCAAATTTACTTTTAATGTAAATAAGATATGGTGTCTCTTTTAATTTCCACATTCCTATCTGATTATTGATTTTGAACTCTAGCTCAGACAATATTTCATTCAAAGGGTTTTCTATATCAGCTGAGATTTTAAGATAAAATTTAGCAGACAGGATTTTTCGTCTGATTTCTAATGATGTTTCTCTACTCTCAGCTAATAAGGCATTCGTAAGAGTAGATCTCATACAACCTGTGATAATCCTCAAAGCTTTAAATTGGATTTTGACTAATGTTACGAGGTTGGCTTTACTGCAGGGTTTTAGTACTGTACATGAGTAATTAAGGTGTGATCTTATAATACCTTTATAAATTAACAGAAGTGAAATAGGGTCTGCTCCCCACCATGTGCCACATAATGCTCTCATTATATTCATTCCTTTTTGAGCTTTACTTGCAATATTTTTAATGTTTTCTGTCCAGTTTAAAGAATTATTAAAAACTAACCCTAGATATTTAATAGAGTTTTTGATAGGAATGATCTGTCCATCTATTGTTAAAGGTATGTCATTTATTGTGCTCCTCATATTACTAAATATCATTGCTGATGTTTTATCAATTGATAAAAGAAGCTTATTTTCAGTTAGCCAAATAATAATGTCTCCAAGGCAATTATTAGTAATTCTAATAAGATTATTTATGTTTTTGCCAGTTATTACAAGAGCTAGGTCATCAGCGTATTGTATTAATTTGAATTCGGCTGGTATAATGTCATGTAATGATTTAGTGTACACATTAAATAAAAGTGGGCTCAGAGCCAAATCTCTATCTGTAGTGTTGGGTCCAAATATTTCATTCTGCTTATCTCTCACATAGATCATTCTATTATTCAAAAATTCAAATATTAAATTATTATATGCACTAGGAATATTTAATTCAGTCATTTTTTATGTAGCAGATATATATCTACATTATCATATGCAGCTTTTAGATCAAGAAAAACAGTTAATACCACCTTCTTATCAGTAAATGCATTAAGTACTATACGTGATAGTAGTGTATGTGCATGATTGCAACTAAGTTCCTTGCGGAACCCTATTTGATACTGCGATAAAATGTTGTTGTGTTCTACAAACCATTCTATTCTATTCTTAATTATATTTTCCAGTACCTTACCTACACATGAAGTTAGGGCAATTGGTCTATAGCTCTCTGGATTATCTGGGCATTTAGTAGGTTTCAAAAAAGGTAATATTAATGTTTGTTTCCATTCAAAAGGAATTTTACTCATTTCTATGATATCATTAAAAATTTTAATAAGATGAGAATGTGCTATTGGGGGTAAATTTTGAATCATAGAATATGATACATTATCTAACCCTGTTGCTTTATCTTTTTTGGAGTATATAATATTTTTATACTCATTAAATGTAATGGATTGAACACTTTCATTATTATCATTTAACAAGGTAAAGTAGGGACTTACATTACGAGAGGTTAAGCTGTCAAATTTCTTTATTGGGAGAAATTGTATTTCTATTGCCAAAATATGTTTTAAATTTTTTAACTGTATTCCAGATTTTGCTGATTGGTGTATCTTGATTAAGGGTCCCACAAAATGCTCTACAACTCATCCTTTTCTTAATTTGAAGTTGCCTTTTCACAAAAGCCTTTACTTTATTACAATTTATGTAGTTTTCCAGCGTCTGATTTTCAATGTAATTCTTAATTGATTATCTTCTTTTTAATATCAATTGCTCTTATTCACCATCCCACCATGGTACACTCTTACCGTTCGGCTTGTACATATGATATGGAATATTTTCTTGTGCACTTGAGTTGATTATTTCATACCATTCATTATATCTTACATCATGTAGAACATGCATTTTTTTCAATAGTATCTGCATATCTAGACCATTTTGCTTTTTTAAAATTACATTTTCTACATGGCAGTGGACTTGTAGATGTCTGGATTTGATTGTATTCGCATACTGTTGGGAAATGATCACTACGTCCAGTGTCAGAATATACCCACTAATGACACTTGGTTGCAATATTTTGACTGACAATGGTTAGATCTACTGCTGATGAATAGATCTACTACTGATGGTTTTTGACCAGGCAATATCATTCTAGTAGGGGTTCCATCATTTATTATTACTAATTGATCTTCCTCTAAGGATTCCTTTATTATGTTTCCATTATGATCACTAATAGCACAGCCCCATAATGGATCATGAGCATTTAAATCCCCCATAATTATAACGGGTGTACCAATATTTTGAATTATATTATTCCATAATGGTTTTGTGATTTTCTTACCAGAAGGATTATAAATATTAATGACATTTAGTTTAAATTTTGTCAATCTTCTACCTAATTATTTGAAGATTTTCTCCACTACCAAAGTCGGATATTCCTATACTATTATGATCAAAGCAATTCTTAACTAAAATCATGATGCCACCATATTTATCATCTCTATATACATAATAATTTTTTGTTTTAAAGATATAACTATTATCTGTCCAGGTTTCATTTAATAGAACTATATCTGGTTTGATATCATTAATAAATATATTTAAATTATCATAATTTGCTTTAAGACTTCTGATGTTCCACTGCATAAGTGTGAAACATCCTTGTGCTTTGTTATATTGATTAACTTGAGTCATTATTTCCTATGGATGAATCAGCATTTTCTGTTTTTAATTTTGTGATAAAATTAAGAACATGTTCTCTATCTGTTTTGTTTAATTTAGTAGCCATATTCATTATGACCTGCAGAGACTGAGAGTCATCCCTTCCAGGGGTATTTATATTCCATTCATTATTGTTATAATTTGTGTTACTAAAAATATGTGTTTTCTCTGTATATACTCTTCCATTTGGATTTATAAAAATTCATTATGTTCTGAATTTATTTTCTTTGCACTCTGATCTGGAGCTGGTCTTTTCTTTGCTTTGACTGCAACACTATATGTATTTGTCTTAACTTGATTGGCTATATACGCAGTTCTGCGTGACTTTACGGGTATGTCTATATCTGAATTTTCCTTAGCTGGCAAGCTGAGAAAATCCAATGGGTGCATATTGAATTTATTATTATTTTTTACCTTAGGTATCTTCTCTATTGCCTCAAAGAAAGATATATTTTCTAGAGACATCATCTCTCTTATTTTTTTTGTCTGATATACTCTGCACATTGTCTACTTGTACTATTGTGATTATCACTATCACAATGTACACATTTCATAATGCATCTTTGATTAAAATCGTGAATTTTCGCACAATTAATACATTTGTTATTTTTTCTTTTACATAAATTTTTTGTATGCCCATAATTCAAGCATTTGTAGCACTGAATCTGCTAGTGCCGTTTTCACTTCTATGTTTAGCCAATTTACCCTGTTTTGTCCTCATTCCTGGTTTCTTGTTCTTCTACCTCTCTTTTTAGCTCTGTTCTTTTCCTTTATCATGTCCTTTATTTCCTGGTTTATGTATTTAAACCTTCCCATGTGTATGTCTATTTCTTCTTCAGTAGTGCTATTTCTGAGTGCTTCTTGTATAGTATTTTGAAACTACTCTTTCTTCTATTTTCTTGTGGATTGTTTATTACTGGGTCATTGTTACTTCCAATACTCACAAGTTTTTTGTAATTTGACAACCATGTTTTTCTTTCTTTTTCTTTTTGTTTTGTTGTTATCTTCCCATGTTCCTATTTCTAGTAGTATGGGGTTGTGGCCTTGTGATCCTTCGTTTAATGTTCTGATCTGGGTCTTCAGTCCTAGATTATTAGCTACTACTATGTCTAGATGAGTATTTCCTGGAAAATCTGTCGGTTCAAAGTGCCCTATTACCATTGCGTCTTCATTGTTTGCTAGATAGTTGTTCAGTACTCTCCTGTTTCTATTTGTAGCTCTATCTTTCCAGTTTGGGATCTACCATTTAAATAATTGATGGATTCGTCCGTTACTTGATGGAAATTTTATGTAACAATAAAACACTGAAAACTTCATTTTCAAATCTTCCACAAATTTTGTTTTTATTATATAATCTTAACACTACAGCTGTTTCGCCCTTTCTCAAGTGATCTATTTTTGGCATGCGTTTATACTTTATACTCTTTAATGAAATAGTTTGGGGAGGGGAGAACTGTTTGTCTCAAGTGGTTCATTCAGAATTATATCTGTGTTTTTTAATTTAATTTCCATAGATTCTAACAAAGATAGCTTAAGGCCTTTATTTTGAATGTGAAGAATTTTAAATTTGTCAAAATTAATGGGAAAAACCCCGTAATTGGCTGTATACCATCGTTTAAAAAAACACAGAAGTTAAAACACTTCACAAATGTGTATTTAGGTATAAAACAAACAAGTTAAAACTTTTTAAAAAAGTGTCGTCACATTTAAAGTTCTGGCAGAACGTTTTCGATCACTACGGATCATCTTCAGTGCCTCGTATTTGTTGCTAACTATATAAATATGGTGTCTATAAGACTACCATGTTTGATTTGGTAAAGTGTCACATTTTACATTAGGTAATGTTGATACTGTAGGTCGATGACAATGGATGTATTTAAAATTTATTACTTTAGGGACTACATGTCTCCTAAGCTCGAGTACTTGCACGTTGTCAGTTGAAGCGACGACACAGACCAAAAATGGTCATTTTGGTCTGTGTCGTCGCTTCAACTGACAACGTGCAAGTACTCGAGCTTAGGAGACATGTAGTCCCTAAAGTAATAAATTTTAAATACATCCATTGTCATCGACCTACAGTATCAACATTACCTAATGTAAAATGTGACACTTTACCAAATCAAACATGGTAGTCTTATAGACACCATATTTATATAGTTAGCAACAAATACGAGGCACTGAAGATGATCCGTAGTGATCGAAAACGTTCTGCCAGAACTTTAAATGTGACGACACTTTTTTAAAAAGTTTTAACTTGTTTGTTTTATACCTAAATACACATTTGTGAAGTGTTTTAACTTCTGTGTTTTTTTTTAAATTTGTCATTAAAATAATGATTATGTATGTTTTCCTATTATTGAAAGCCCTTTTATGTTCTGCTATTCGTTTATTAAAATTTCTACCAGTTTGACTGATGTAAGTTTTTGGGCAGTCGCCACATTTAAGTTTGTATACACCACTGTGTAAGTGCTTTTTATTTTGGCTCTTGTTGTATTTAACATAGTTTCATAAGTTGTTATTTATTCTGAAAGCTGGTGCTATTCCTTACTTTTTTATGTGTTAGGCTATTTTTGTTGATATTTTGCCTGTATATTTAATCGAACAGAAGGTACTGGGTTTTTTCTCTGGTGGTGGAAGTACTAATTTCAGAGCTTTCTTGTGTAGTTTTTGATTTAAAATTTTATTAATTCTTTGTTCGTTGTATCCATTGTTTACTGCTATTTGCTTAATGATATTTAATTATGTCTCAAAGTTGTATTTTGACATCGGGATTTCTGTTAATCTATGTAACATACTATGATAGGCTGTCAGTTTATGTTGTGTGGGATGGAATGATGAATTGTGTATAGTTGTGTCAGTATGGGTAGGTTATGAAATATGGAGAAGTCATGTTTGTTTTTAAGTCTGATAATTTTTAAATATAAAAAATTTATGGATTGATTTTGTTGTTTCTATTGTAAATTCAATATGACTATGAAGTGAATTAATATACGATAAAAATTGGTTGAGTTGCCTGTTAGTTCTTGTGAAACATACTAGTAGTACATAGTTTTTTAGGAATCTTCTGGTTTCTGATGGTTTATTTAGTTTTTCCATTTCTTGGAGTTCTTTTTCTATGTGTTCTCTTTTCTTTCTGCGATGTATTTTCTTCTCTTTCCTCCTTAGCATTATATATTCCTCCTCTGCCTTTCATGTTCTATGTCGTTGTAGTCGTTGATATGCATTATTTTTCCCCTCTGTTGTGTTACAACACTCTTCATCGAACCATTGTCCTTCAGTTGATTTGAGCTTTTTTTGTAGACCCAGGGTCTCTTTGGCCTCGTCTTGTATGATGTTTTTACACGCTTCTCATTCTCTGTTTATATCCTCGTGCTTTTGTCTGTTTTCTAGCCTTCCTTTTATATATTCTTTGTATTTTGCTGTTGTCTGCCAAGTTTTTTATTTCATATTTTTCAATTTTGGATGCCGTTTCTTTTTAATGTTTGAGATTCTGGCTCTCATTCTACTTTTCACTAGGTAATGATCCGAGTCTGCATTTGCTCCTCGTCTGCTACATACGTTTGTTACGTCTGAGTGATATTTAAACTCAATAATAACATTATAGATCATGTTTACTGTACACCTATCTGGAGATTTCTATGTTCCCTAATGAATATTTTTTCGCTGGAAGCATGTGCTGGCAATGACCATGTTAAGGGAAGTTGCTAGATTTATTAGTCTAATGCCATTGTCATTGGACAGATGGATCACGGACTGTAGAGCCGTTATATCTATGCCATATCTATTCAGTTCACCGAGCAGATTTTGGAGGGCTCCCGATCTGTATAGGGATTGGATGTTCCATGTCGCGATTCTTAAATCATGTACCTTTTTCTCGCGCAGCCGTCGTTTGATTAGTCCGGTTTTCTTTCCTTGAACATTCGTAACATGTGTGTTTTTAGGATAGGGTTGTTAGCCCTAAGCCTAACCCCCTTTTCGGAGGACAATAATTTCTCCCTTCCTCGTCGGCCCTGACCCTACTTTAAACTGGGGTTGGTTACCCAATCTCCGGTAGAGTTGCTCAGGTTTGCCAGGGTCCACCCGTGTGATTAAGTCACATTTCTTGGAGGTGAGGTTAGGAGTTGAGTAGGAGTGACTAGAGGTGTTATCAGGAAGCAACACCTTATATTGCGCATCACTACTCCTTTGAACCCCTCATGGGCATGGTTATAGTCCTAGCAATTAAAAAATTGTGTTCGCCCTTGACTTTTTCGTAGGTTTTCAATTTGTATTTTCATGTACAGGAGGTTCGATATTTTTTTGGCTTTTGGTGTACATCTTGTTTTTCTACTGTTATCACAAACATGGCAAAGACCTTTTATTCGCTTTCCTGGATCATGTTAGAAATGTTTAGTATTTTAAGGTCATATTCTCTCTTAGTTTCCTTTAATGTCTTTGACCGCTGTATTTGAGCCAATTTTAGAACCAATTTTGGCCTGATGTCTTACTCTAACAGGAATGCAATCCATTGTATTTTTGTTGTTTTGTTATATTCTTCTAATATGTGGGTCATTTTTCTATACTCCTATAGATTTCTTGTCTCTCTGCCGTTTCTAGAGATTTTATTGATTGTATACAGCTTTTCCTTTTTCGTTAACACTTTGTAATTTAATTACTGCTGGTTTATACATTTGGTGGCATTTTGTTCTTCTGTTTAATTATTTGTATTTTCACAAATATCCATGATATATTCCCTTTCCTTAATCGGAAGGGAATAAGCATTATTTTCTTCTTCTTGTGTATTTTGGTTTTTCTCCTTGACAGGTAAGGAATGAAAATCTTTTATGGGTTTTGTGGTTTTTTGAGGGCAATGCGTTGCCCGTTGATAAACAATCATATACTGGTGTGATTGGTCATTGCAGGGTTAGGGTTAATATAAAATAATAATTCCATGAGTGTTCTCGGACGCGACTAGTTCACGTTCGAGACGCATCGCCCCGCCCCTTATTTTTCCCGTTGGCCCCTCCCTGACCTGGAAATCCCTAATCGCTACTGCGGAAAGTATAAAAATAGGCGATTTTCAGGTCAATCAAGTTAGTCCTTCACGGGCCCTCTCCGAGAGCTTAGTGCTCTCGGGGCTCTGCTTTTCTTTTAGCCTTACCTTTACTCTGTGGCTGAGTTATTCTACAGTACTTTTGTGTTTTATTTCGACCTTCATTTGGTCATGTAAGAAATAACTTGCCTTTATCAAGGCAAGTCAACGAGAGAAGTTTCCACAAGTCTATACCAGAAAATAGACTTGGGTAGAGGTGCCTTCGTAGACGTTCTCGAAGCCCTCTACAGAGCACCCAGAGGCAGATGATTGATGATAGACCAAATTATCATGTCCCCTGCGGTGACATGAGCATACGCTGACAAACTTGGCTTCTGTTAAAAATTAAGGAAAATTATTTTTTGACAATATATAATTCGTATTTTAATTAATTACTTTCATTTCTATTGGGATGTAAAATAAAAAAATATAAACTATCATACATTATAGCTATATACATTATATGTACTATATGTCTCACGTCATCTGAATTGATGTGTCATATATACTAGTATCGATATTAAAAGAACTGCAGGGCCAATGTGGAAACGTCTTACAAATAACAGAGATGAATGGCGAGAATTAGGAGAGGCCTATATTCGGCAATCCGAATAGAGAAAAGGGCTTAACAATTCTAGTATCAGGCTAGTTCTCTATTTTGTGATCAGTAAGACGCCCTTTTCAGGCCAATAAAGCGAATTACCCTTATATTTGCCTTATGCTTTATATATAAAGCAAATATGTCTATTATCATCCATAGTGCCATGTGATATATCGCTATACGTTCAATAATAACGAAGACTATGTGTAGTGTTCTTTTGGTAGTCTCTTTGCTTGTTTTTTCTAAGTCTGTAAGTCTTTTTCTGTAAGTCGATAAATCAAAATTTGTCTTATAGTAAATCTAATTTTATCTATAGTGCTCTATGATACTTTTATGTCGCTATATGTTCAATAATAATGAAGATACTGTGTAGTGCCCTTTCGGTAGTCGCCGTGTTTATTTTTTCTATCTGAATATATTCGTTATATCCTCCCCTTTCATTAGCTATGTCGCATGTTATGATTCTTTCAGTTGTTTATTTTGTACTCAGCCCAGAGGCCTTCTTTAAGTCAATAAATCAAAATTTGTCTTTTGGTTAAACTATTTTTCTGCATAGTTCCCTATGACATGTCGTATGTAACTATATGTTCATTATTAATGAAGACAATGTGTAATGCCCTTTGGGTAGTCGCTTTGTTTGTTTTTTTTTATCTTAATATATCCGTGCTATCCTTCCCTTTCATTTAACGTACACACGCCTCAATCGGACCAAACATAACATATTCGCTACCGCCTCAACTTTCGAATGATGTATCATACGTCACGATCCGATGAACTATTCTATCCCCAACACAAAACGCTCAAAAAAGGTTAAACTTAATTCAATTTTATTTAAATTTATTTACCTTTATTTAATAGTATTTAGTTATTTTATTTTATTTTGGTAAAGCGTTGACGTTTGTTAAACGTTATTTTATTTTTATAGTAATTGTATGTTTATCTTACCCAGTGACATAATAAATATATATTATACGTCATTGATCTTACCTTACAATTACAGTAACCTATATTTTTAGTATTCTTCGAAAAAATTAATTAATTGAGATTTATTTAAATTATTTTGTATAAAATTCTACCTCAAAAATTTAGTATTATTAATTAAACGTATCGTTTCAATTACAAAATATCAATGAAATGTCTGATGTCGGCAGTTTAGATTTTCTTTCCTAGATGCGCTAAGTTTTAAATCTTAGATAACGTAAAGTTTTATAATAAATTCTACCTTAAAAATATTATTAAAATTAATTATTAATTATATTAATCTATAATTAATACTATCTATCTATCTATCTATCTATTGCTGTCCAATTTTGGACATAGGCCTCCTCTTCCTTCTTCCATGTCTCTTTATTGTAGGCAGTTTGTATCCACTTCGGGCCTGCGCGTTTCTTCAAGTCATCTGACCATCTCATTTGTGGCCTTCCTCTTTTTCGTTTGTAACTATATGGTCTCCAGTGTATAATCATCTTATTCCATCTGTCGTCTTTATGTCTTCTGGTATGTCCAGCGAACTTCCACTTAAGTTTTGCTATCTGCGTTGATACATCGGTCACTGTTTCTTTTCTTGTCTAATAGCCTGATGTTCAGCATTTGCCTTTCCATGGCTCTTTGGGTCTTTGCTATTTTTTTCATGTTTTCCTTTGTAAACGTCCAAGTTTGAGAACCATAGGTGAGAATAGGAAATATACATTGGTAAAAGACTTTTGTTTTTAAATAATGGGGGTATTTTCTATTTTTTAGTATATAAGTATAGGAAAGTTTTCTGAAGGATACCCAAGCCAACCGTATCCTTCTCTTTATTTCTCCGGTCTGATTTTCTTTATTTATAATTTAACTAGTTGTCCCAGAGATACATATTCTTTTACTTGTTTTATAGTTGTTTGTGCAATTTTAATTATTAATTCTTCTGGTTGGTTGGTCATAATTTTCGTTTTATTATAATTTGTAGACCTATTTTTGTTGATTCGCTATTTAAGGTTGATCTGCACCCCCAAAAGACAAACTACAAATTCAAAAAATTTGAAAAAAATTGAGACGGTATATGTGACAACTAGAAGTATTTTGACAAATTTTGAACAAACTTCATGTTTTCGTTTTCAAAAAAACTCAAAAAAACTACTTTTTTTCCAAATATAAAGGGGGAAAACCAGACATACAATTTTGTTTATTTTCTTACAACATAAAGATATAACCCTAAGAAATACTGATGAATTTTTTGAAAATTTTTGAATTTACAGTTATGTCACAATGGAAAAAAATATTATGTTTCGGCTTATAATAAAGCTACCGGTAAGAAACCGGAAAAAATTTTAATAACAACATATATAAAACTGTAAAAGTGGAAAATATTTGCAATAAAACGTTGAATATTTTTTCCTAAACATATGAAAAATCTCGTTAAACAATAATTATATCTTGAATGCCGGCATCAAATTGTATATTAGAGAGGTGGCTCCATCTCAAACGTTGGTAGTATTTATCATCGATAGATTGCATTACTTTCGGCCTCGAAACGCTTCAAGCGAATCGTCATACTAGCAGGGTTGCCATATCAATTAGTTTGAATAAATTTTATCTGGCATGCTGAAACAGAATAGTAGATACTATTCTGTATTCGGTATTTAGTTTTATAAAAACCTATTTAGACGTTTTAAGTTAATTATTTTAGTATTTAGAAACAATAGTATTGCTTGCATAACGTAATTAGTGGTAATTTTTATATTAGTATTAAGCATTAGTTTTTCTTAAGAAATTCACATTTGTCAACTTGTATTTTAAATCTTGTTTCCTCTTAATTTCTCAAAAATCTTAAGATTTACCATACGTTCTTAAAGAGAGGTTGAAAATGTCCCTGTATACTAGATATATTTCGCCTTTAAGTCTTTTTAGTATGTTCTCCATTACCTCCTCTCTGGAATGTTGAGGGTGCATTTGTGAGTCCTAATGGCATTCTTAGGTATTCATAGTGGCCATTTTCAACGTTAAATGCTGTTTTCTAGATATCTTCTTTCTTCATTTTAATTTGATGGAATCCGCTGGCTAAAACTGGGTGGAAAAATATTGGCAGCGTCCTAGTTTATCCAGAATGTTTGTTGTATTTGGAATTGGATATAGATCGTCGATGGTTTACTCGTTCACACTTCCTCTAGTCGACAACTATTCGCCATTTAATCTTTCTTGGGGCAATCTGGTTTCTTTGGAATGACCCACATTGGGGACGACCAGGGCAATTGACTCGGTTTGATGATTTCTTGATCGATCATCCTTATGAATATGTGGATACCAATTTGACTTGGTGTAAACAGGAACTTTATCTCTTGGTCGTATATGGTGTTTTATTTGGTTAGTAAATGTTAACTGACTGTCTGAATGATGAAATATGCATGATGCAAACTTCCTGCACTGTCGTCTTCGGTGAAATTCTTCTTTTGTATTAAAATTATCGGTTCTTAGGAAAGGATCGACATCTCTTAGATTTATTGGTTGATTTTTGATGGGATCAGTTATTGCTACTTGAATATATTCATCGGTGTTATTGACTAGCTCGGGTCCAGGCAAGTTGATTACATGCGACGGTGAGAGTTTTCTCTAAGGATTGCACCTTCGACTTCTTGTCTTGGGATGACGATTTTACCTGATGTTTCTTTTACTGTAAATTTGACTTGTATAATTGTTTAGGACTCTTGGTGGACTGTATAGAATTTTGCTTTATTTGTGCCATAGTAATTAATAGGAAGAATAGAATGCGCTGTAGTAAGAGTAGCTTGGGTAAAATCGAGATTTGCTTTTAGAAGCCTTAAGATTAAGATCATCAAATGTCTTGTGAACTTTGAAAATATAAAATTTTAAGTTAATATTTGAGTTCAATTCGGGAAAAATTGGAATTTCTACACAATAACCTTCTGAATGATTCTGAAAAAGTGATGTAGCAACTGGTTCATATTTAATATTATTTTTGTGGAATTTATTGGTATATATCAGGATTAAGGAAAATTTAGTGGCTCTTGTATCAATAAGAAGTTTAAGAGGGGATTTTGAATTTTAATGTAAGGAAGCTCCCTTTTGTCAGCAAAAGAATGCAATTCTACTAAGTTTCTTCATTTTCTTTTTGAAATCTTTATTCATAGTAAGAGTAATCTGGGTATGTGTCTATATACCTTCGTCATAATTGCTCTTGTTGTTCGATATTAAAGAGCTCTTCTACCGTGAATCGGGGCCTGGCTGTTTGTTGAAAGTGGAAGTTTCTTTGAGATTGGGGTCTATTGCCGGTTTGGCGTGTGAATACGTTAATAGGTGTTGGCTTATATGATTGAGATGGATCTGGTTTATGAAAATTGGGTTAGTTAGTTGTAGAATTTTGTGCATATTGAGTGATTTGTTGATTTTGTTGGAATCTAGGGGGAATCTTGAAATGTCCGTCTTGGACTATTGTTGAATGGCTGTTGTTGCAAAGGCATTTGATTTGGCCTAAAGAATGGCTGTATCCATTGGAGCTTGGGTACCTCAGGCTGCCATCGTGTAGGAGCGGGTGTATGTGTCGTTTGTGAAGTGGCAGATGGTTTGTTAGAAGATGATACGGAATAATTATGAGATTTTTGAGATATCTAATATTTTTTTTCTGAATATATCGGATAGCAAGAGCGAGATTCGGTGGTCTCATGGATCGAATTGTTGATCCTAGGGGTTCTATTAGACCTGCCAAAAATATGGTTAGAGCTTGTTGGAAAAAATCTTTTTTTTTTCTTTTAACTTCCTCATGTTATGTGTTCAATTCAATATGATTTGAAATAGTATTTAAAAGACTCATGACCTATTCATGAAATTGATGAGGATTTTTGTCTGAGGCTCGACGAAGATTGACTAGATCTCTAGTTAATGAGTATTCGTTACGTTGGTCTGAAAAAATTTTAGACCAAAAACTGATTTCATTGACGGCCAGTAATTACAGCCTATACAGAAATAATTTTTCTGGACTTTTCCTTTAATTTTCTTCATAATTCCTCGTGTAAGCATATGATTTGAAAAATTTTCGGGTTTTGTATGATCCCAAAATGGGTTTTTGAAGCACGGAAATAACATCAATAAAATTGTGATTCATTTGGATTGCCGTCGTACTCTATTAGATATCTTTATTAACATCAAAAATGGGTGCCATATTAGAAATATTTGAACTGGATTCTGGTGTAATAATTATAGAAGGTATTTCAATCGAACTTGTTATATATTCGTATTCATATTCAATATATTGCACAAGAAGACGTTATTTGAATAACTAGGACAAAATCGAAGTCACTAAGAATCGTCTTTAATAGTTGCTGTACATTCGAAGATCAATTCAATAAATTAGCTGATTTAATTTCTAAGTTATCAGATAGATTCGCATCTATTAAGGATGGTCTCGAGGCTTGGAACAACCTTCTCAAACTAACTCAATGGGTTTGAGGATTGTATACAAGAAGCAAATATTCGTTATCACTTCCATGTTTTTCGTATTGGCAAGGTTAATAATAGTAATAAGCCTAGGCCATTAACAGTTAAAATTTGCAGATAATGATAGTCAATTATTTATGTTACACAATAAGGTGAGGTTGTTAAGAACCAAATTTTCTAGAGTTATAATATTGAAGGATGATATAAATATCAACTAATCTATTTGAATAAATTGCGAGAGGAACTGGAAAAAACGTAAAGTACGTTTTATATACGTTGTAATTTGGAAATATCACCCACTACTTAAGATTAAAAAAAAGCAAAAAAAAAACAAAGACAAAAATAATATAGAGCAGGAATTAGACCAGTGATAGCATACAGAGCGAAAGTAATATGTCTTACGAAAAAGTAGGAATTATTAAAAGCAAAATTATAAGAATAAACAGCCCCAATAAGGCCTGAACAAAGAGAATATAGAAGACTAATGAAGCATGAAATAAGAGATAAAAAGGGGAAGAGATAGTAAAATTTATTAATCCCCAAAGACTGAGATAGTTTGAGCACAAACAAATAAGAGAACAAGGCGCATTAATTAGGAAGATAACAAACCTGAAACCAGTAATAAAAAGAATGCATGTTCGCATGTTTTAAATAAACATTTTAGACGATTGACCATTTTTTCATATAATTCCCACTAAAATATTTAATAATACCAGATAATTTTAATTTTTAAACTATACAACAAAAAAATAATATATGAATGCATTGATATAAATTTAATGGTAATACGATACCGCCGCTACAGACACAGATAGCGCCGCTAATTACCTCTTTGTCGATAAAAATGTTTAGATAATAAAATATAGATCATTTTTCAATGATATGTGTGAATGAACCTTGTGTTCTTGCAAAACCTAACTTTGTTTATTTTGACACCCGCAGAGCAGTAAAATAATATACATAAAGATGTTGTTAAAGATATCTTTGCTAACTCGGTCTACTAGTAAGCGTAAAAGTTATAGCATATTTGATAAAATTACTGTCTACACAATTTGGCAACTCAGTCAATGGATATAATGATGGAAAACTGTAATTTATATTAGGGTTTGAAAATATGACAGAGTCATCATGTAAAAATCTACAATTAAGTTAAAAAATTTACCAGAGTAGCATGCCGCAGTAGAGCCATCTCTAGGATCAGAAACAAATTAATTGTGGGTGAAGATCAACCTTAATTCATCCAATCAACCTTTTTTTTAAGCCCTTTTCTCTATCCGCATTGCCGAATATAGGCCTCTTCTAATTTTCGCCATTCATCTCTGTTGTTTGTAAGACGTTTCCACATTGGCCCTGCAGTTTTTTTAATATCGTCGCTCCATCGCATTTGCGGTCTTCCTCGTGGTCTTTTGGCTCATATGGCTGCCAATTCCCGATTTCTTTATTCTATCGGGCATCCGTAAGACGTTCGTTATGTCCAGCTCATTTCCATTTCAGTTTAGCTGCCTGTTCGACAGCACCTTTTACTTTTGTTCTATTACGAATGTCTTCATTGGTTTTATGGTCTTTGAGTGAGATACCCAGCATCTGTCGTTCCATAGCTCTCTGAGTTTTTCTGATCTTTTCCATGTTTATTTTAGTGAATATCCAGGTTTGAGCTCCATATGTAGCACAGGTAGGATATAGGAATTAGGAATTATGTTAATATGTTAATGTCCATTTATGTCCATTGTGTCCATTTATGTTAATACCCCGTTTTTCCCATTTCCTCATAACGTCTCCCAAAGCTTGATTAAATAGTTTGGGTGATATAGTGACACCCTGTCTGACTTCTCGCCGTATCTTACTAGGCTCCGTTTGTTCAAATATTTTAATGGATGTTTGATCATATATATTGGAAATTAGGTCTGTATATTTATAGTCTATTCTCCCCTTTTGTAAAGAGTTCTTTACTGCCCAATGTTCCACCTTATCGAATGGTTTTTCAAAGTCTACAAATGCCATATATATTGGGATTTGATATTTGTTGGCCTTTTCAATTAATATTTTTATCGTAAGCAGATGGTCGCTTGTACTGAATCCTTTTCTAAAACCGGCTTGCTCTATTGACTGGCAATTATCTAACTTACTTGTTAATCTGTTTAGTTAACAGTTTGTACATTACATTAAGTAGCGTTATGAGCCTATTGTTTTTCAGATCTTTTCTATCGCCTTCCTTTAAATAGTAATAGTGTTATTGCCTCGGTTTCCATGTGGACTACCCACTGTAGTTTTCCCCCCGCAATTTTCGCATTTTTTAGCATCCCTCCGCTAGTATATTCCATCTTTCCCAGGAGATTTGTTATTCTTCTTTTCTTTGAGTGCCTTTTTTATTCCATTTGTTACTGATTTCTGGTTATAAGGTCAGAGTTCACGCCATTTTTTATTTCCAGTTGTCATCTGATATACGAATTTCTTGGGTTGGTTTTTTATTTTTGTTTTATAGAGATTTTTGTATAATTATTCATGCGATTTTCCGTAAAATTTCTTTTATATTCTTAGGGTCTCCACTCCGTTCCTTTCTGTCTTTATGCTATTAATTTGTATGTTTTCCCAGGTTCTGCTTTAAGCACTTCATGTTTCTATTTTTTTCAATTGCTTTCTCTATTTTTTCCTCCTGTACTTTCCGTTTATTTCTTTGTATTCCATTTTATTTCTGTCCCCTTTTTCTAGTAATGTTTTTTCTTGGTGTTCATAAGAATCTTTATTTCTTGGGATATCAAACTTTTCTTTTTTTTGTTGTCTGGTGTAAAATTCTTTACCCACTTTCATTACAGTTTCAGTAAAATATCATGTTTTATTTTATCGAATATATTTGGTGTATCCTATATCTTCCTTGGTCGGCCATATTTCCTTTATTCCTCCTTTCTGCGTAACATCTGTTTTTCCTTGTTTTAGTTTTTCTGTGTTCATGACTTCTGATTATTTTCCATTTTTCTTTCTTGTTTCAAAATATACTATCAATGATCAGCTTGCTCGGACTAGTCTATGAGTGCGTCGCTAACAGTTGAGAAGTGATTTAGTACTGTTACGTCTTTAACCATTTTACCATGGATTTAACCATTAACCATGGATTTTTACGTTGAAAGAATATAAAACTTCGGTTTTCAATCGTTCTTCGGCGTTGTGCCTGAAATAAGCTACTACGGAATTTTTAAATTCGTCTCTCTCTGATACACAGATGCTTAAATTCAATTGTGCGATTCACGATCGTCATGGTAAAGTGCGATGAGAAGGGAATGAAGATGACCTCTCACGTCTCCCAGTAATTGTAGCAATAACACCGATGCGTTTTGGCCGATACGGTGTCGGTGATAAGTTCGGCCTCTACGAATACAGATAGCTGGACACTGGAGGAGGTAAACGAATCGAGCTTAGACAAGGAAAGACAGATGAAACAACTTATTGAAAGTGTTTTTTACACGCACACGCCATGAAAGATGAAAACGTCTATAGTCAATTTCGTTTTTAGTTTTCACCATTGGGACTAATCCATGTCCATTTTCTTTGGGGTTTTTTCTTAAAGGAATGTATTCCTGTGCATATAGTTGCTTCTCCTCCAAGTAATTCATCAATGTGTGTTCTCTATAATTTCTTTTGTGCCGTATCCATGTTATGTCCTACTTTTGTCTTCTCCTTATATTTAGTTGTCTCCCTATTTTTGGGGTGGTTAAAGTCCCCGATCCCACGTTTATTAGCGTTAATTTGATTTCTTTTCTTCCATTAGGCTTCCATAGTATTATTAATTAAACGTATCGTTCCATGAACAAAATATGATTGAAATATGGTAGCTCATATTTCTTTCGTAGATGGCGCCGTTATGTGACCGGAATTACAGTGTCTTCGCTATCTGAACCTTCGTCTACATTGATAACCATATTATCCACGACTACATCAATTAATGGCTCTTTTAAAATTAACTCTAGTTCAGTTGCGATGACTTTTTCAGTTTTTTCCCATTTTCCCACAAGAAAAAATTCGCCAAAAAGCTGCTGTATTGACGTAAATGTAATTTCTACTTTCCGCGTAGGATTTCAAAGCTGCCTAAACCATTTCCATAGGGTTTAAATCGGGATGGTATTGTGGGAGTCTAAATATGTCATGTTTTTGTGCTTGTATAATTTTATTGATGCCTTATTTTACATAACGAGGATTATACAATTTTATCATGTTCAAGATACAGATTTCATTATGTTATACAGTTATTTCAACATAGTAGCAGTGTATGGAATATTTTTATCTCGAAGCCATTCCCGTAAAACACTCTTCTTCAATGAGGACATGGAACGTTGATCTTTCTCTGTATTTTGGTATGGTTCATTATCCAACACTATTACACGATTTTTAGGCATTTACTTAAAAGTTGTTCTTCCAACCATTTTTTTTTAATTTGTAAAGTTTATGTCATCATGATAGTCTTCAGATTTTGACATCGACTTTCACCTAGATCCAGGAACAAAAGCTTTTTGTTCAAGAACACGCCGACCGTCAAGAATCTAGAGAACTGTTTGCCAAAGTAAAATAGTTAACTAAAGAGTTCAAACCACAAACGCAGATAATTAAAAATAAATAGGGAACGATCATCAAGAATCCAGAGGGCATGGCAGTGAGTGACATGGAAACAACATTTTGAATTGTTGTTTCATAGCGACAATGAAGACGTGAATCCAGAAAAAATAAATGACGAAAAGAAACCACATTTTTTAAATCGGTAATAGAAACCGAAATAACAAAAAATTAAAAACTGGAAAATCTCAAGAAGACGGAATCACGGCAGAAGCACTTAAAGAAATGGGAGAACTAGGAATTGAAGTAATGTTCAAACTCTGTAATAAAATCTGGAACACAGGACAATGGCCAGATGATTGGTGCAAGTTTACTTTCATACCCATTTATAAGAAAGGTTCACCAACTGACTGTAATAACTATCGCACTATAGCCCTGATCTCCCACGCAAGTAAAGTTCTGTTAACTATAATTAACGAGAGAATAAAATCATTACTTCTACCACAAATCCAAGCATAAGATTCCAAGCCTTAGGCAAGATCAACAATTGGATGTAATTATACAAGTGCAAGAAAATCCTCATAAACCTCCCGTCAAGTAGCATTGGAGCAATCGATATGTCAAACGTCTGTTTTAAAATCGATAAAAGAGAATAGATGGCACCCATATAAAGTACAAGGTATTCATGAACTTAATGGAGATTATTTCGATCGTATACAAGAATTTTGTGAATTAATGATGGATCGATATAATCATGATCCGCAATTCCTACGGAAATGTGTTTTTTCAGATAAGGCCACCTTCTCCTTAACAAGTATAGTAAACAGGCAGAACTGAAAAATAAAATCATCGTGTCCGAGATTTTTTTACCCAATGGCTAAATCTAGCGTTTAATGAATTTATTCCAAACCTTACGTGCTCACTTTATAATACAAAATAAAGATAATGAAATAAAAAGAAGGAAAAAAGAGTTCACAAACGGAAAAAATTGAGATAAAAAATATAAGGAAATAAAAAATCAAAACAAAAAAGATTAAAAATAGGAGCTATAAAGTGGAAAAAAACAGGAAAACAAATGAATTACATTTTTTAGTACATTTTCACTAATAACTCGACCTCTTATTGTAGATATGTGAATACAAGTTACAAAATAGTATAAGTACATAATAATAAAAAAAAAACTACAATTTTAAGTTGAAAATACATTTAATTTGACTCCTACTTCGTATTCTACATGTATTTAGTATTTTAGAGGACAATTTACAAAATGGAAATTGAAACGTCAAAATAAATATTTTTTCAACTGCAATTGTCGTCAATACCCATTAACGATAGTTAATATCCCTAATTTTTTTATTCCACTGAGGTAGCCTTAAAGCTCTTGTTAACGACAACGGTCAACGGGTCGTTTTTGACACCGTCCCGTTGGCCGTTGCTCACTGTCTTTCAGGTTCTTATGAATGTTTGTTCACGCAACGGCAACCGACCCGTTGGTTAACTTTTTACCGTCTACGTATCCAGTCCCCCTCGGCAAGACGTTCGACGGGACGGTGCCGTGAACCCTCAGTGAACCATTTTAGTTTATGCAAGTGTGTTAACGGCGCGGCGTTGGACGAGCATCCGTTGTTTCAATAAATTTCTTTCTTTGTTGCCGCTAAAATATGGATTTTGAAATGTCGATTTTAATAAGTTATTTCACCAATAATTTTTATTTTATATATAGATTGTATATTCTTAAATGATAAAAAATCTATTAAGTTTGTATTTTTTTTTTAGTTTTTTTATAACCTAACGTTTTTATACTGTTATACTAATAGCATAATTCATACATATCTAACAGCTAGTCGATCAGCAGGTGCAAGGGATAGCCTCATATTAGTGCGGAAGTAATTGAAGAATTTTGTTTCGTCTTTTTTCAATTCTTCGTAAAGTGTATGAAAAGCACCATACTTTTCTCTTTCTAAGAAAATAGGATGTATCCATATTTTTCTTTTACGCTTCTCCCGTTGCTTCTGCATTTTTTATACAAATAATAGGCTAGTATAATTTTTTTCTTTGACGACATGATATAACGTGTATTGCGTGCACTGGTTACTTTAAAACTGACGATATTTCGGAGATTCCACACTGTCAACGGACGCGTCAACGGACGCATACCCCTTGAAAATTATAAACACGGGGATACCCGTTTATCATCGGCCCGTTACCCGTCGAAAAAAACGTTCGTTAAGAAGAGCCCTTAGCATGAATCTCTCCTACTTAATATTGACTAGAGATAGACAATGATGTTGAAAATTACTCATGAGCTTCGCAATCCACACATTCGTCGTCCATTTGCGAAGTTTCAGGGTTATTAAAATTAGAAAATTTCTTTAAAAAACTTCATAACAGCAATTATACAAATCTGTTGATAAATTAACAATAACGTATAGCAGATCATGTTTATACGGATCTTTTTAATATTATTTAAAGAAATTAATAGATGTTGATTTACTTTAATTTAATTTAATTTTTTTTTTTAGGTTAAAAGCAGAAGCTGTACGCAAATCACTGTCTGACTACATATAAATGGATTTTTATTTATTAAGGAGTGCAGACATTCTCGAGATTGAGTTTCTGCTTACTACAAAAGTTTTTCTTGAGAAGATGCAATTTTAATTCTGATCTATTTTATGGATTCGTAGAAACAATACTCTGGTGTTCGGATCGACAATGAATTGAATGTAGACTATAAAAAAGGATAACAGGATTAAAGCAGAAATACCCGTGTGTGTTTAGAACAAAAGAGAACAACGAATAGCATTCAAAATCTTGGTCTATTGTACAAATGTATTGTTAATATTAAATGTTTTTCTTTTATGGCGTTTTTTATATCCAGTTCCAGGTTTATCAGGTTTTGTTCAAACATTTTAAGTCGTAGATTTACATACCGAATAGAACATGGTTTCAGCCTTGTTAACACACATGTTACAGTGTGGCCAACACTGTAACACATTACATGTTAGCACAGTTCAAGTAGTCAATATGTTAAAAGTTTATATGTAATGATCATTACATTAATGTAGACTTTAAATTTAAAAAATCGATTTATAAATACAACTAGGTAGTAGAAATAAATGGTAGATCAACGTCAAGAATTTTTAACACCAAGGACGACTTCCTCCTTATATTTATGTATTTATAATAATCATTAGTTTAGCATTGACTTTAAGTTTGAAAAGCCAATTTATGATTATTATAAAACAAGAAATTGGAATTGTATCAACAAGAAGATTCTGCAAGCAAATCTAAAACACGTTCGCATTTTTATCAGAGATGAACAAGACGAAAGTTATTTCATATATCAGGTAATATCAAAGATTGGTTATAATTTTACAGAAAAAAATATCTATTTTGAACGAATGTTGGTCACAACATACTTATATCAACCTTTTTAAGTACCTACTGTAGTATACAAAAGCATATACCGAATAGAACAGGGTTTCAGCCTTTTTAACGCACATGTTACAGTGTGCCAACAGTGTAACACACTAGATGTTAGCACAGTTTAAGTAGTCAATATGTTAAAAGTTTATATGTAATGATCATTACGTTAATATAGACTTTAAATTTAAAAAATCGATTTGTAAATACAACTAGGAGTAGAGAAATAAATGGTAGATCAACGTCAAGAATTTTTAACACCAAGGACGACTTCCTCCTTATATTTATGTATTTATAATAATCATTAGTTTAGTATTAACTTCAAGTTTAAAAAGTCAATTTATGATTATTATAAAACAAGAAATTGGAATTGTATCAACAAGAAGATTCTGCAAGCAAATCTAAAACACGTTCTCATTTTTATCAGAGATGAACAAGATGAAAGTTATTTCATATATCCGGCAATATCAAAGATTGGTTATAATTTGACAGAAAATACATCTATTTTGAACGAATGTTGGAATAATCATTAGTTTAGTATGAACTTCAAGTTTAAAAAGTCAATTTATGATTATTATAAAACAAGAAATTGGAATTGTATCAACAAGAAGATTCTGCAAGCAAATCTAAAACACGTTCTCATTTTTATCAGAGATGAACAAGACGAAAGTTATTTCATATATCAGGCAATATCAAAGATTGGTTATAATTTGACAGAAAATACATCTATTTTGAACGAATGTTGGTCACATCATACTTATATCAACCTTTTTAAGTACCTACTGTAGTATACAATAGCATATACCGAATAGAACAGGGTTTCAGCCTTCTTAATGCACATGTTACAGTGTGCCAACACTGTAACACACTACATGTTAGCACAGTTCAAGTAGTCAATATGTTAAAAGTTGATATGTAATGATCATTACATTAAGGTAGACTTTAAATTTAAAAAATCAATTTGTAAATACAACTAGGAGTAGAGAAATAAATGGTAGATCAACGTCAAGATTTTTTAATACCAAGGACGGCTTCCTCCTTATATTTATGTATTTATAATAATCATTAGTTTAGTATTGACTTCAAGTTTGAAAAGTCAATTTATGATTATTATAAAACAAGAAATTGGAATTGTATCAACAAGAATATTCTGCAAGCAAATCTAAAACACGTTCTCATTTTTATCAGAGATGAACAAGACGAAAGTTATTCCATATATCAGGCAATATCAAAGATTATTTATAATTTGACAGAAAAAAATATCTATTTTGAACGAATGTTGGTTACAACATACTTATATCAACCTTTTTAAGTACCTACTGTAGTATACAAAAGCATATACCGAATAGAACAGGGTTTCAGCCTTCTTAACGCACATGTTACAGTGTGCTAACACTGTAACAAACTACATGTTAGCATAGTTCAAGTAGTCAATATGTTAAAAGTTTATATGTAATGATCATTACGTTAATGTAGACTTTAAATTTAAAAAATCGATTTGTAAATACAACTAGGAGTAGAGAAATAAATGGTAGATCAACGTCAAGAATTTTTAACACCAAGAAGGACTTCCTTCTTATATTTATGTATTTATAATAATCATTAGTTTAGCATTGACTTCAAGTTTGAAAAGTCAATTTATGATTATTATAAAACAAGAAATTGTATCAACAAGAAGATCTGCAAGCAAATCTAAAACACGTTCTCATTTTCATCATGGATGAACATACAGTGTGCCAACACTGTAACACACTAACTGTTAGCACAGTTCAAGTAGTCAATATGTTAAAAGTTTATATGTAATAATCATTACGTTAATGTAGACTTTAAATTTAAAAAATCGATTTGTAAATATAACTGGGAGTAGAGAAATAGATGGTAGACCAACAAGGATTTTTAAAACCAAGGACGACTTCCTTCTTATATTTATGTATTTATAATAATCATTAGTTTAGCATTGACAAATTTGAAAAGTCAATTTATGATTATTATAATACAAGAAATTGGAATTGTATCAACCAGGAGATTCTGCAAGCAAATCTATAACACTTTCTCATCTACATCAGAGATGAACAAGACGAAAGTTATTTCATATATCAGGCAATATCAAAGTTTGTTTATAATTTAATATCTATTTTGAACGAATGTTGGTCACAACATACTTATATCAACCTTTTTAAGTACCTATTGTAGTATACAAAAGCAAATGCCGAATAGAACATGGTTTCAGCCTTGTTAACACACATGTTACAGTGTGCCAACACTGTAACACGCTACATGTTAGCATAGTTTAAGTAGTCAATATATTAAAAGTTTATATGTAATGATCATTACGTTAATGTAGACTTTAAATTTAAAAAATCGATTTGTAAATACAACTAGGAGTAGAGAAATAAATGGTAGATCAACGTCAAGGATTTTTAACACCAAGGACGACTTCCTCCTTATATTTATGTATTTAATCATTAGTTTAGCATTGACTTCAAGTTTGAAAAGTCAATTTATGATTATTATAAAACAAAAAATTTTTTAATTATATCAACAAGAAGATTCTGCAAGCAAATATAAAACACGTTCTCATTTTTATCAGAGATGAACAAGACGAAAGTTATTTCATATACCAGGCAATATCAAAGATTGGTTATAATTTAATATCTATTTTGCCAACGAATGTTGGCAGTGGTGTCGCGAGAGCTCTTTTTGGAGGGGGGGGGGGGAGAATGAATCTCATACTTTTATTTTATTTACATAGGTACACCCTTTTCCAAAATTCAGAATAATTAGTTATTATAATAATAAACATATTTTATGTAAGTAATAACTTTACTATAATCAAAACATAAAATAAATACACAGCGTTTTTATAACATTACACCTTATTTAATACGTATTATATTTACATATGTATTTGTTTAGATTTAATTAACAGGATTAGGACAAGAAAAAGACTACAAATTTTAAATAAAGTCGAAACGTCGGCAGTTTAAAAAAAAATAAAAAAGAAAAACTCTGGAGATTGTTTGTCCTAATCCTGTTACCTGAAAGACTATTTACAAAAAAGGACGATATTACGTATTCTTCCATTTTATTTAAGCCAAAAATGTTATTTTAAAATTTTTCGCCTTTTCTTTAGAGTTGCCCACTTATCAATTGTGTAACCTAAATCTAAATTTTAACGCCATGTCAGATTCACACTTAATAGCATTAAATAATCAAGCCGTCATCAGACATTGTTCTTAACACATTTTTAATAATTTTTAATTGACTAAAGCTTCTTTCGTTGGTTGAAACACCATAGGGTACAGTCAATACAAACATACAAAAGCAAAATGCTTGATTTAAATTATCTTTAACATGGTTACATTAGATAATAGTTCAGGAAAAGAACTTACTTCAGAGTTCATATCAAATAAAACTTCTAATTCACCTTGTAAAGAATGGACATCAGGCTTTTTTTAGAACCTGGAGGAAACATGGCAACAATGGT
Source organism: Diabrotica balteata (assembly GCA_918026665.1). Classification (NCBI taxonomy): domain Eukaryota; kingdom Metazoa; phylum Arthropoda; class Insecta; order Coleoptera; family Chrysomelidae; genus Diabrotica; species Diabrotica balteata. Next base: position 582,224 of record CAKJVB030000005.1, read on the forward strand.
CACCTAAAATCTTTAAGGTAATATTCTTTTATCAAGTGGAAATGTTAAAACTGAAATACAGTGGCTTAATTGATTTTTTGATATGCTCAAAATTATCAATTAAATTAAACCACTTGATAAGGTATCCAAAATTTCCTGGAAATCTCGCCTATAAAAGTTTTTAAATCCATATCGACTTCAGTGTCACGATTTCATCAATCAATTTTTTTTGGCATAATCCTTCGTCTATGATATTTCGAAAAATCAGAATAAGGATCAATATTTAATTTTTCGGCATATTTTATGGCACTTTCAATTAGACTATTTTAAACTGTTATGGTCATAATCGGTATTTCTTAAATTAAGGGCAGTAGTTTTTATCAAATTAATGCAGTCTATTATATTTAAATTAGGTGTTTAAAAATATTTTTTAGAAAAAAGAAGCTAGCTATGAAGTCAAAATTTAAAATCTTTTTGTAAAGTCCCAATGCTTTAGTTCTTGTAGAACCATCAAATTCTCTATTTTTGGAAATGTCAGATAGAACTTCAATAATTTGATCTACTGTTTGGTTAAGAGCTCTGACTGAGTCTGCGTTTGCAGTCCATCTGGTTCTTGAAAGGTTTTTAAGTTGAACTGATTTATCTATTTTCTTGTATTTTTTTCTTGCAGGTGTTTAAATATTTTTGTGCTTGATGTAAAAAAATACGTAAAGTTCTTCAAGAGTGGTCAAAAAAGTTTTCTAATCAATGCACTACGTTACAAGCATGTTCAAGCACTGTATTAGTCCTGTGATCTTGACAGGGAAGTAAGGTACATTGTGCTCGACGATATCTAATTTTTTTTGTACGCCATTAAAACGACCGGACATGTTACTAGCAAAATCATATGATTGAAAAGCAAGTTTAGAACTATCTATTTCCAACTCACTTTAACATTAATTTCCAACATTTAGCATGTTAATTAAATGCAACAGGCATTTAATTAACAACTCGGCCATACCCAGTCCGGATTTATCGCAACATTCAACGGTCTTAATAAGCCTTTCGTGAATATTACCCTTATTGTCGGCATAACGTATTACCAGGGAGAGTATATCCTTATGGGATAAATCAGGTGTCGTATCAGCCATTATCGAAAAAAATAAACATTCTTTAATTTCTTCAATTATCAAACTACGTACCTCTGATCCAATTAAAGAGATCATTTAATTTTGAGATTCACCACTCATGTATGTCACATGATAAGGGCGCCTCTGATCCAATTAAAGAGATCATTTAATTTTGAGATTCACCACTCATGTATGTCACATGATAAGGGCGCAATTTTCTGTCGTCAAACGATTGTTTCAGGACACTGTTATGTCTTGATATAAGGTTTACAATTTGTCCAAAATTTCCTTCGGAAGCCGAATCAGATTTTCGAAAACCCAATCCTAGAATGCCTAATGTTCTGATTGTATCCATTAAAACCCATAAAACTCTCTTATTTTGACTATGGATTTTCTCTTGTTCGATTAATGTATTTCTCTTATTTTTATCTAGGAAAACATCAATATGCCTTTCTGTAATCAAGAAATTACAATAATCGGACAATGCCGCTTTATGAGCCATGGATGAAAAATGTTGTTGAAGTTTGCCCAATTTATTTTTTCCAGCACTCTTCATTTTTCCCCACCCTTTTACACCTCCTTCAACCCAAGAGCTTTCCCCCTTTTTCCCGCCCTATACCCTTTGGAAATAAGCAGCAAACAAAACAGAAAACAGAGTCATTTATGGTACTATATTCTAAAAATTCAAATTCATTATACCATTGGGCATTAAACCTATTCTTTCCATCTGATGGAAATGCCGCTAAGCGAGGTTGATGGGGTCCCAAACGAATAAGATAGTTTTTTTGATTAGTACTTAACTTAGAAGGGCGCATTTCAGGATCATGATTTACTATATTATCAGAAAGACTATTTTGGTCATCAATTTCAAAAGAAATATTATCTTTGTTTAAATTTGCTAGCACTTCATTGGCAATATCTATTATTGAGTTGCAATTCTGCCAAGTTCTGTCACGGAATTTAAAATATCAATTGTAGTCATTTTTTCATCTAAAATTTCTGATTTATGATATTTTTCTAACAGCCCTTTGCTTTCATTTAAAGAGTCTAACAGATACGAAAATTTTCCTAATAGTGATATAAAAGATTTTTCTTCACCTGGTTGATCAGAAGAAATAGTGTTTAGCATTAGGTTGCTTCATCGTCAGTATTTATAGAGATTACGTCTGGTTCCACGTCTATATCACTGGGGATGGTAGTACTGGCACTTGGCATATTCAGGTCCATATTTTCACTAACATCAGTATTTTCACTCCCATCGATCTTTTTGTAGGGGCTATCGTTAGAGCTTATTCGAACGGAATCGGTGTCAGAAGCAGTAGAAGTAGCCTTAAGTAAAAGGATTATTATTAGGCCAAATTGTACCAAAAAATATTTAAAAAATTATATGGATATTGCAGTAAACTTTTTCTATTATGCCTATATACACCTATAAATATTTCGGTTTTATCTTACCTCAATTATAGTTTCTGTTTCTGCCTCATATTTCCGTTTCTTTAACGCAGCCTCAAATGGGTTTGCAGGCGCCCCAATATTTTGTATGGATACTCTTTTTCCACCATGTTTAACTTTTTCATGTTGACTTTTAAAATCATTGTTAAACACAGATTTACATTCGCAGCATTGCACTTTGTATCTTTTAGGTTTCATTTTTCTTTTAATTTATGGTTTACCGCAAGTAGAATTATGCCTACAAATTAAAAACCGTTGCTAGTGAAATCAATATTTTCACATCACATCAAAATAAAAATTTAAAATTAATATTTTAGATAATTCTTACATAATTTTAAACTCAACAACAAAGCGAAGCCAATTTAATTTTTACTTACCAAAGATACAAGTCCAAAATTTCCAAACTGCATTTACTCAGTCAAATTACTTAATACTCGAATAATGAATTGCAGCTCTACGCAACTGCTTCAAACAAATTGTAATTAATAATATTTAATATAATTTACCAGTGTAGCAGTAAATTAACACTAATAATTAAAATGTGTTTTTATAACCCATTCGGTCACTCGCACTTATTCACTTAACACCAAATAAAACCTGAACCCGGCTTACAGCTTACACCAAACAGAGTACAAAATATATTTTCGGCGATTCCCCTAACGTGTAACAAATTGTGAATCACTCAACCAGGGCACGCGTAGGCGTAGCAAGTTATTTAATTGACGCGTTGCCGATTGCCACATAGAAAACGAATTCAAAGAAATGCTGATTTAGCGCAACCCAAACTTTATTTTTTAACTTTATTTTTTTAAATTTTATTTCTTTTTCAGTCGGAGTCGGGATTTATAATTTTCTTAATAAATTTTCCAACTGAATCTTTATTGGGGGGGGGGAGAATCCCCCCCTCACCCCCCGTATGGCGACACCACTGTTGTGACCAACATTATGTTGGTCACAACCATCGAGCAAAAAGACAAAAGAGGGAATGTAAAGGTAGTGGGGGCAAACATATTGTTAACAGGAAGTGCGATCTTTAGAGGCCACATTAAACAAGGAAAGAGAGTCTTTCTCCTTGTTTGACATCAAATTTAGTTGGGTTATGTTATTGTTTGTCCCAAATGTCACATGAAATCTTATTTATAATTAAGTTTTTTAACAATTGTGTTGCATTTTAGACTATTATCGTTAATAATTAATTAAAACTTTCTCGTCTAAGACACATTCTGAAAAATATTATATAGCTACTGTTGATAAGTGTCGGAAAATTTAAATTTAGCGCATTCGCATTTCCGGATATGTCCGCCATCAGAGGCCACTTTTTTGGTCTCCTTTTCATAAGGATTAGATTCCCTCTTTTGTCTTTTTGCTCGATGGTCACAACATACTTATATCAACAGTGTACCATGCTAATATACCACATGTTAGCACAGTTCAAGTAGTCAATACGTTAAAAGTTTAGATCTGGGGCCTGGTTCACTAAGAGCGGATGTCACAAAACTAAAATTTTACAGGAGAGCCCAAATACCACGATGTAAAAGATACTATGAACATTTTACCAAAGTCTTTGTCAGAAAATAATACATTATTGTATAGAAACTACACTTTATTTTTAGCTCAGCTGTTTAACACCTTTTTGTGCCACAACTTTATGTGATCGTTGGACAGTCGTAGTAGCAGTTTCGTCTAAATTGTAGATGCGAATATCTTCAACAATTGATGGATATTTTACGTATATTTGCTCCAAATTTACGAAAAACCGGTCAACATTGGGTTTTGTAAATGAAGTAAGCCTTGACAGTGAACATCCTTCTGGCTTTCTGAGGCTTAATGATGAATTTCTTTTTATAAATGTCCTTAACCAATCTTTGCTTGCACATTTGTTGACCTTCCAAGAGTCTGGCATAGTGATATTGTTTTTAGCAGCCATGTCATACACCAATTCTCTAACTTTTAGAGTATTCAACCCAAAAGCCACTTTGCTACAGTTCTTAATATAATCACAGATCGACGTCTCATGCTCTGTGTTAAATACTAATCTAACAGCATAATTTGGCTCCATTTTTACATTTGGATCATTTTTTTCTTTTAGAACGTATCGTCTAATGTGCTAAAATTTACGCCAAACATATCTGCCGCAACGCGAAGTGCAGTTCCATTTTTTTAACCTCTGTGACTGCTGCCGCCATTTGTTCACTTGTAAATTTGGCTCTGGATCTTTCTTTCTTCCTCCTTACCATGGTACACCTGCAATAAAATGCCATTGTTATATAATGATTCAGTATCGTACACAATGAAACATGCGTCATTGTGTACCACCACTATATGTTTCAATGTGTATTACCACAGGTTTAAAGTTTCAGTTGGATGTAAACAGAAAACCCGGCAATTATTGGCAACGATATTTATAGGTTAAAAGGCATTCATCACAAGTATTGTAACGACATATATACGAAAATGAAAACTATTTATTTATAGGCAACATACCTTTTTATAAACGCTTCAGTTTTTAAATCTCAGGCACACAAAACAATAAAACACGTCGTATAATGTTTACTACTCAGAATATCAAAGCGAACTACTGTCGGCAGACGCAATGCATTATGGAGTATCCGTTGAAGCGCTAGTGGCAATGTGGCGGCAAATTTGATTTAGTTAATAACAGTGTTTCATTGTGTACTATGTGTCAATATGTACTACTCTCTTCTAGATGAAGCAGAAAAATTATTTATGATTAATAAATATTACGGAGATTCAAATTTTGTTGATGGTGCACCTATGTGTATGGGTGTTCCTAGGCATGTTGATATGTACATGAGTTGTCGAACTAATAGTAATCGTGTTGTACAATCATATTCGAAACATGACGAAGGACCTTATCAATTAGATAGACACATGCACAGATTTAATTTTCCACCATTAATTGGTAAGAAAATTATTAATTGGAAATATGTTCCTAAAAATGGAATTATAAGTGTTAAAAATCATGATATGCCATATATTGTTACTGGAAGTGATACCTTATGGGCTCGCGATTTAGCAAATAGACTTCCACAAAAAATATCAGTTAATCAAACTCAAGATGGACAAGCAACAGCAAGACAAATTACAAATAGTAATTATTTTAAAACTGCAAATGATAAAAATGACGACATCATGCAAAATGTCTATTGATGGAGTTAAATATTTTACTCCTCACAAAAATCAAAGTTGTAGTGAAACAACTGTTCCTTTAATATATTTTGGTATAATGCCAACTCCTAAGTTAAATCCAAATAATGATACTATTAATTTTCAAAATACTTGTGCCTATTATAGTGTTGTTGCAAACATAAGGATAGAATATAATGATTCTATTTATCCATTAGGTAAAGCATGTCATTCTGATCCTAAACATGTTGATATGATTTGTACGGATACTTCTCTTTTAGATTATACAGAATGGGATCCTTTAGCATTACACACTTATGGAAATTAAATAAAACAAGATATTATAATATATTATGTATTTTAAATAAATGATATATATATATATATATATATATATATATTATATATATATATATATATATTGGATTGGGTTTTTTATTATAATCCCTAAGAAAAGGCGCAGCTTTCCATTCATAAGTAATAAGTCGATGAGCAAAAGCTGGATCGTTGCTTAACCATTTTTTATTTGTTAAAATAATTATAGGTGTTCTACTAACTACTGCATCAGCCATATGTTTTACTTTAGCATTTATATTATCACCTTCAAACAACATTTTTAAAGCATCCATTGCAGAAGGCTAGGCATTTGGTTCATTCCATAAATTTATTCTTCTATTAACTGCTTCCATCAAAGGAAATTGTTGATATTTATTAAAATTTCCTATTTGACCATAATTAAAAAAATAATTACTGCATCAAAAAAAAATTCTTACCACTACTAGCTGGTGCAATAATTTGTAAAGCATTAACTTTAGGTATTTTTTTATCAACTATATTATACAAATCTATTAAAAATTGCTTATAGTCTGTGGGCCCCCGTCTAATTTTTTTTTTATGAACACACTCTTCAAACTTTTTTCAGTTGTTATTTGGGTGGAGTCGGACAAATTTAGAGCCTGGCGCAATATGGTAGTGGGGCGTTTGTCTGTAAAACTGTCAGGAACATGTTAATTTTATGTAAAAAAAATTACGAACACATTGGTCATTTTTTTTAATCAATAGTTTTTATTATAAAAACACCGAAAAACATGTTGTCGGACAAAAGTAATGGGCCGTTTGGCGCGTCGGACTCTCTAAACATGTCAACTTTATGGAAAAAACAAATTTATTACCACATAGCAGTTTTTAACACAATTCATCATAAAAACTGTTTAAAAAATTATGGTAACCTTGTCGGACAATTTTCACGGGGCATGTGCGCAGTCGGACGCCCCAAAGATGTCAATTTTATGCAACATTTTTACTTACAACCATTTTTCCGACAAAAAAAGGAGGTTGCAAGTAATTATATTTTAAACCAAAAAATAAAATTGTCTGACAAAAATATTGGGGCAAATCGATAGTCGGACAAAAAACGGAATTTTTATTCGTAATCGATGTCGCTAATCCATGTATGGTTCGTGTATCCCTTATTTTTACAATCATTTTTCTGACAAAAGTAGGGGGTTACAATTAATTACATTTTTAAATAAAAAATCTAATTGTCGGACGAAAATATTGGGACAAACGAACAAAAAAATAAAGTCTTATTGGATATCGTCGTTCTTAAACTGTAAAGGTGAGTTAATACATATTATTTTATGCATTCATATATAGTGAAAAAAAAATGATTAAATATAATATTAGATTGAAAAAAAAACATTATTATTAAAACAAAAATTCAATCAATAATTATCATCCTCATCAGAACTTTCGGTGTCACTGGCGGATAAATCCCTTATCTCTTCGTCTTCACTTTCATCGGACGATCTATTTGCCTCCCAATCATTCGGATCATTAGAAATGGATCCTGTAAATTAAACATTACATAATAAATTTAATGGAATCTTTTGAAAGTGATTCAACTAAAATAATTTAAAACAATAACTTATTAGAAGTAATTGTTTTCATTATTTTTTAATTATAATAGTTTAATTTTTATCATATGCAAAAATAGTATATTACGTGACAAGGGGTTTTGATTTTAAATATGAGTTTGCATCAAAGGGCAGTAGATTAACAAAGAGCAATCTAGGTGATTTTTTTTAAATACCATTCCAACTTTTAGCATCCACCCATAGCATTTTCTTTCCTAATTCGCTTGCAACATTTAATAAAACAGTACTCAATATTATCTATCTCACTCCTATATTCAATGAAAGTACATTTCAACCAACAACAACAATTTACATAATCACAATTTCGTAACTACATACGCTTGCAAATTCTATACATTTAACTAGCAATAAATTAAAATTTTTTCCCCTGCGCAGTTCTTTCTTAGTGACCTTATAATTTATTCCACAACTACTCATTACTATTTTTAAATAAATCCATTAACATAATGGCCCATTAAGATATTTTCAGTCTACTAATGACCCAACCACTAACATAAATTAAACAATTTTTTATTGATTGGACATATTTAGAAATTAACGTTATTTTCCTAATATTAAAACTCAAGAGCAAATTGTTATTTTTAAAAAATTTATATTTAATCTATTAATAAATATTTTGTTTATTAAAAACGTTTGTATAAGAACTATAATCGCCTCAGGCTTGAAAGTGAATTTATTCTTACATATTGTACATGAATATATATATTTAGTCTGATGCAATTAGGCAGTTGAATAAAAAAAACAATTTTTAGATTTATTAAAAGAATACTAGTCGTTTGTATCTAAACGTAACTAGTTACATAATTTTGTGTACAAGAATTGCAAAACTGGTGTTTGATTTTTTAAAAATGAAAAAGTGAATGTAATACATACTTGAAGTAATATTAAAGTAAGCGAGGTTAATTACATTTCCTATAAATGCACCTAGTTGTGTAACTATGTATATAACGATTAGAGAGTAGTTGTTAAATTTTTAAAAATTCAGAAAGTGAACGTAAGAATTTTTATTTTAAGTGCTATTTAAGGCTGCAAATTTTAGTGAAGAAAATAGTTGCAGTCTGAAGTCTGAACAACAAACAAAACAGTTATTTAGTTAGTTAGTCGTGTTGGTGCTAATATTATTCTAAAAAACAAAAGTAAGTTATTACTGTTATTATTAAAATTAATTCATTATTAATATATAATTTATACATATATTTATATATATTTAAAACAAAATCCATTATCACTTGTTAAATATTAATTTACTACCTCTTAACAGACCTTGCTCTTTTTCTATAGGTCTGATCTTTTCTGATTCATTTTTTTTTGCAGAGAAAACTTTAGCTTTTCTTTGGTTTCTTGTTCTTTTTTTACATTCCTTTACAGGCTGTTATACAATTTTACCTGATTGTTGATTATATTTAATTCGTTTCTATTCTCTATTTTTGTTTTAGTTAGTAATCTTAATTTTATTGAAATCTTCTTTAACATAATCCTTCAATCTGTATTTTGATCTTCCTCTAGGTATTTTATTTGCATGTTTTCACTTAAATATTTTCTTTTTTAGAATTAGCATACCTTCTTCTCCTCATAGTACATGCCTAAGCTATGTCAGCCTTTGAACTTTTATATATCTGAATTTATTTTTTTTTTCTTCATTCATCTTAATATTTATCTCATTGTTAAATAATCATTTAAACTTTCAGTGTTTTATTTTCTTCTTTTTAGTTCAGACAGATTGTCTCTACTAAGTAGGTTAGACTTTATTTGCATGATTTCATTTATTTTGATGTTTTGTTGATATATATCTACCTTTTTGTCTAATAGTTTTTTTCGTTCTATACATGATTGTTTATTTATTTTAGATGGATCTTAAATTATTAAATTCTGTGTCTATTGTAGACAAATACAAGAAACCGATTATAAAATTACAAGATCTTGTACCTGGACAACGAAATAAAATTTTATCTGCTAAGATTATCTTAAGCAGATTTGGGGAAGCTGTTCTGTTAGAATTAGAGGCCAACGTCACATTTTTGCCGCAGAGGGTAACAACAGAGTACAAACCACTTGTTGAATATTTTGAACCTGGAAAGTACGCAGTTGTGTTCCGAGGAACTGTGGAAGTCGGAAAGCCCCATCCAGCAGTATCATTTGAAATTGTGAAATTTTAAACTGAGTAAGTTACATTTTTAATATGAATAGTAATACGATAGGAAATATAAAAATTGGTAAATGTACTTTATCTAAAGTGGATAAAACCATAAAATTGATTAAAGCTAATAAAACTGAAAAAATATCAATAAAATTAATAAATCAACACATTAAAACATGTAATAAAGTTTTGGAAAAATTTAAATTTTCTGTGGGGGAGAAAAAAAAATTTTGTCTAAAGTAGGTCATCTAAAAAGAATAAGAGCTTTATTAAAATTGAAGAATAGGAAAGAAGGATTAAAATCACCTAGAAGGATTTGTTGGGAAAACATAAATTCATGCTTTAAGAGTAGAATTCAAACAGGTGTTATTATTAATTTAAAACATAAAGATATCAAAGAATTTTTATCTGATGCGTTTAATTTGTTAAAAGAGAAACTTATAAATATTTTTAAACAAATGTTGGTTGTAAAGGTTAATACTCCTTTTTGGGGAGAATTTGTAAGACAGTCAAATGAACAGGAAATAATTGACCACAAACATTTTAATACCCCTAATGTAGTTCTAGACCAAGGGACTAATTTATCAGAATGGTTTCAAGAACATATTGTAGATTATATATTAAATAAAGTAACAGAGTTTTCCGATGAAGGAAGTGGTTGGGCTTTACAGAAAATTTTAATGTTAGAAGTAGCCATAAACAAATATGAAATAGGTAATGGTTCTTGTTTTATTAAAATACCAGCGCAAATAGCCAACAAAAAAGCATGTATAAACATTCAAAATATGGATCATGCTTGTTTTTTCTGGGCTATAGTCAGTGCTTTGTATCCTCCCAAAGGAGATTATAGATTAACGAGTTCATATCCATTTTATAGGCTTGTTTTAAATACAGATGATCTCGAAACACTTATGAAATTAAATCAAATTGCAAAATTTGAAAAATTAAATGATATTTCTGTAAATGTTTATGCTTTGGAGTTAAACGAAACAGAAAAAAAATCCTTTTACGTTGTAGTGCCTGCTAGGTTGACAAAAAGAAACTAAATCGTCATGTTAATTTGTTATTAATTCAAAATAAATATTTTCCTAAATTAAATGATTATGAGGCAGTTGTAGAAGATAATGAAAATACTGATATTAGGTTTCACTACTGCTGGATTAAAGATCTTTCTAAACTTTTATCCAACCAACTCAGTAAACATCATGGAAAAAAAATTTTTTGTGATCGTTGTCTAAATTATTTTTCAAGCGAGGATAAATTAAAGGACCATATTGTTTTATGTGAAAATCTTAACGACTGTAAAATATCATTTCCAAAATATGATTTTGTGGAATTTAAAAATCATGTATATAAACAGAAAGCACCTTTTATCGTGTATGCTGACATTGAATGTATTTTGGAACCGTGTAATACAAAATTATCTAAAACAACAAAAAAGTATCAAGAACATAAAGCGTTCTCAGCAGGTTATTACCTAAAATGTTCTTACGATAATTCTCTTTCCTATTACAAGAGCTATCAAAATTTAGATTGTATGGAGTGGTTTGCAAGTGAACTTTCAAAAATTGCAAAATTTGTAGAGAGTAAAATGTTGAATATAGAGCCAATGGTGGAACAAAAAAGCACTATTAATGTGTCCACATGCCATATTTGTGAAAAAATATTTAAGGCAAGCGACATTATTGTACGTGATCATGATCATTTTACTGGAAAATTTAGGAACTTTGCCCACCAAGAATGTAATCTTTCTTTCAAAAAATTATTCATAGTGCCAATAATCTATCATAATTTGTCACATTACGACAGTAATTTTATTATAAGAGATATAACAAAACGTGGTCGTGTAAGTGTACTTCCTTTAAACAAAAATAAATATATATCGTTTACACTTTTCGATGATGAAACTAGTATTAAATTTAGATTTATAGATTCTTTTAAATTTATGAGTGCTAGTCTTGATGAACTTGTGACAACATTATCTTTAGATAATTTTGAAAATTTAAAGCATGAATTTAAAGATTTGGACAATAATAAATTTAAACTCTTAACTAAAAAAGGTATTTTTCCTTACGACTATTTGGATGATATAAATAAATTAAATGAAAATCAACTGCCTGTAATTGAAAATTTTTATAGCAAGTTGCATGATTTAGATCTTTGTGCTGAAGATTATACACATGCACAAAATGTATGGCAATCATTTGATATACAAACGCTTGGAGAATACAGTAATTTATACATGAAAACTGATATATTGCTACTTGCAGATGTCATGGAAAATTTTAGAAAAACAGCTTTGAATACCTATGGTTTAGACCCCGCCTGGTATTTTACTATGCCCGGATATACGTGGGATGCTATGCTTAAGTATACAAAATGTAAATTACAAATCTTAAAAGATGTTGACATGGTAATGTTTATAGAAAAAGCAATTCGAGGTGGAATTTCTGTTTGTTGTAACAGATATTCAGAAGCTAACAATAAATATATGTTTAACTATGACCCAACAAAACCTAAAAAGTTTTTGTTATATTTAGATGTAAATAATTTGTATGGATGGGCCATGGCACAATTTTTACCGTATGGTGGGTTTAAATGGGTATCTACAAACATTGATGTGACTACCGTGTCAGACAATTCTCCGGTGGGATATATTCTAGAAGTTGATTTAGAATATCCCCAAGAATTACATGATCTTCATAAAGATTTTCCATTTTGTGCTGAACATTCTGTTCCACCGTCATCAAAATTGCCAAAATTAATAGCTAATTTACATAATAAAAAAAATTATGTACTACATTATAGAAATTTAAAACAAGCTATAGCACACGGTTTGGTGTTAACAAAAATACATAAAGTTTTACAATTTAATCAATCAGCTTGGTTAAAACCTTACATCCAGCTTAATACTGATTTGAGGGCCAAAGCTACTACAAACTTTCAAAAGAATCAGTTTAAAAATGCTAATAATTGTGTTTTCGGCAAAACAATGGAGAATATTCGACACCATAGGTTAGTTAAATTAGTCAAAAATTGGAATGGTCGTTATGGAGCCAAAAATTTAATTGCTAGCCCAAGATTTCTTAACAGAACAGTTTTTGATGATGATTTTATGGCCATTGAATTAAAGAAAGCTGAGCTAATTTTTAATAAACCTTTGTACATTGGAATGTCAATTTTAGATATTTCAAAAACTTGTATGTATGAATTTCACTACAACTTTATGTTACCCACAGTCGGAGTTGAAGATTGCAAGCTAATGTATACTGATACTGACAGTTTTATTTATGAATTGGCTTGTGATGATGTATATAATGATATAATTTACCAAAACTTGGCTAAATTTGACACATCAGACTATGATGAAAATAATGTCTTTAAAATTCCATTAGCTAATAAAAAAATACCTGGTTTAATGAAGGATGAAGCTAATGGCAAAATAATGACACATTTCGCCGGACTTCGTTCAAAGATGTATTCCTACAAAATACAAGTAACTAAGGAGGAGATAGAACTCTTAAGAAAAAAGCTGGTGAAGAAAGGCTTTAACAAAAAACGTATTGCTGGTGAACTTAGAAATATAGGTATTGGAAAAAAATCTAAAGGTATTAAAAAGACTGTTGTTAAAAATAAAATTACATTTGAAGATTATGTTAATTGCCTTAAAGATTTTAAAGAAAAAATTGTAACCCAACAAAGTATTTGTTCTTATGCGCATAAGGTTTTTAGTATAGAACAAAAAAAAAATTGCATTAAGTCCTTTTGATGACAAACGTCGGTTAATTCCTAGTTCATTTGACACATTTCCATGGGGACATTATAGTGAATAACAATTATATTTTTTTGTTTTAGAACAAATATGTCTCTGCAAGAGCTTTGCATTAAAACTATTTGTGAAAATGTTAGCAATATCTGTGACTTTCTCTACATATGTCCTCTAGAATCACCTGTGGGTATGGAAATTTGTCAAAAGTATGCTATGTACAAATTTGATAAATTAGTAAGAGATAATGTAGTGTCCTATGAAGCAGACTTAGGGCTTGTTTCTTACCGTGAGGAATCATGTAAAGATTGCTTTTCTAAAGCTAATAAATATGTAGCAACTTCAAAATTTGTAAACTTTAATGAATACAATCTAAATTTTTGTTTTGATTGTGCACGTGATTTTGATAAAATGTTAAGAATGCTTTACATATTTCCTACATACAAGCACGTTGAGTCAAGTAAAATCTATACTACAACTAATATATCTGAACTTTTCTATAATAGAAATTCCCGATGTCAAAATTCATTTGATCATTTTCTATTTACTATACACACAGTCTACGACTGCAACTGCATTGAGAAAAGTATGTTACTACAAGAAATTTGTCTTAAAAATATTTGTCAGAATATTAAAAGTATTAGTGAATTTGCAAATGTGTCATTGCTTCCTTGGAGACTAACTCTCGAAATTTTAAAAAAGTATGTTAAATACAGAATTGAAAAACTAAATACAGGTTATAAACTAATTAATTTACAATACTCTTGTTCAACAGAACTATTAAGACATAAAAAAAGAAAACACGAATGTCAGGTGTGGTGTGTTTCATCCAATTATTTTCAAGTTTTAGATTATGATCTGAATTTATGTTTTAATTGTTTCAAAATATTTTATCAAGGATTAAAATCAAACGGTAAAAATTGTAAATACACACAAATTATTTCAAAAGAAACTTTATACAGAAATTAATTAAACGTTAATATTTGTAACAAAAAGTTAATCTGTCAGAATGAGTTTAATCATTTTTTGTTTACTTGGAAATGTGAGTATTTATGTAATTGTGGTTCCTGTATCTTTCCCTCAGTATATTCTCAACTCACTCTGCCTCCTCAATTTTATTCACTTTAATAAATTACTGAATGTTATTTCTTATATTATTACTTTAATTAAAAATGTAGCTTAATCATTAGAGAGTATAATTAGTATTATATTATTATCTTTAATATTATTGCCTATAATTATTGTAGTTGGTTTTGGATAAAATAAAAAACAGTTTATAAAAGATTACTTTTATTATTATTCATACAAAATATCTTTATTACAATTGTACAATGCCTATTTTACAAAAATGACATCTTGATTGTGATGTTGGTGGCCCATCTACATGATTCTGCCATTCAGGACGATTATAATGAACAAAGCATGGTAACTGAACTTGCAATTCAAAATTGTTTCGATAATCTTGTGGAAGCTTGTTCCACACATGTAAAAGTTCAACTGGTGAAGCTGCTTGAATTAAATAGTCCAAGGGAAATTTAGCTAGATCCTCTTCTGAAAATTGATATAGGCTTCGTTTGTAGTGCCAGTGTTCTCGTAGTGGATAAACACAAGAACAATTTTCTTGTGACATTGTGTATTGAAAATATAGCACTATCAATAGAGACAATCTTTCACGAATAAAATATTTATACTGAATAAATTTGTCTTTCTCCTTTGTTTTTATAAAGTATTGTGGTGGGGTTAATCAATACTTTGTTTACATGCTTTACAACAAGTCATGACTTGTTTTGCTTTAGGGTGTATATTTGGTTAAAGAAAACATTATAACATACAATATGTATATTTAGATCTTTGTTATTATTCATCCATTAAACAATTTTTATATAAAAAAAATACATTTGATAAAGCACACATACATTTATTATTATCATTATGATAAAAGCACATTGGTTGGGTTAGTTCCAATTTTGGTTGTTCGTCAAATTCATAAATTTTGGATGTACAGTATTTCATGATGACATCAACTTTTTCTTTTCCTTTAACAAAAACCATGTCTGCATTTTTGGTTAGATATTTTATTATATTTCCAAGGTGATATAGATGTGTGAAACCGGCATCCCATTCAATATTATGATGATTTTTAATTAACCATTTTGCTTGATGTTGTAAATCAGAAGGAAGACAATGAAACGGAAATGGAGGTTTGAATAAATAATGACTGACTCGTTGACCATCAAAACATGCTAATTCCTTGACTATAAATTTATTATTTTCCATTTTAAAACCTTGAATATCTATAATTACCTTCATATTGTAAGATGTTGAAGTTTTTTCAAAACCAATTTTTTCTTTTCAAAATATAAAATTTCTGCTTTTAGTTTTGATAATTCACAGATGAACAGATGTAATTTACGTCTATACTCTTCCAACATTGGTGAATAACTGTTTATTGTCGTACAATTTTGGTTAAAGGATTATAATAGAATTCTTTTTCATGTAAAATAAGACAGTAAGCTGACACGTCATTTCCAGTACTTTGAGAAGTTTCAAATTCTATTCGCAAAACAACAGATCCACTTTGAATAATTTCTTTTTGGTGTGAACAATCAATGTGAATGACTGGAGCTGAATCTTTGAATTCTTTTGGGTTGAATATTGGTTGATTTGTTTTTATGTGATAGTAACTTTCTTGAAAATTGGCATACATTTCGTATAGGGTTGCAAAGCGATTACTGTTAAAATCCAAATTTAAGTCTTGATATGGAAATCTTTCACTGTTTAGAAATACTCGTATGTTTGTTAAGTAGCAATGATCAAATTTGCTCATATCCTTTAAAATATTTCCTTGACGACCTTTCTGAAATGCAACTATAATATGTCGAGGACTTTCTAATTTTGTTGAGGTCTTCACAGGCCAAGTATGACGAGTTGAATCATTTAAAGTAGGATATTCTATTAATTCCCAACTTCTAAATTTAATAGGTAGTTCTGTGTTACTGCGAATTATTTTATTTAACCGTAGCTGCTCTTTGATACTTGGTGTAATGTGTGGTACATTCCAATATAATTTGGTGATTTTGATTTTTGGCTTTTCCGTATTGTCGCTTGCAATTATAGCATCGTTGTCGTCTTTTTCTCGAATAAGAATCAATTCTTGCCTCATATTTATTACAATTTTTTGAAAATCTTCAAAAAACCCAGACAGATATTTTAAAGGAATAGAGAGATTAAAATTTCCTCTGTTGTCAATTAACACTTTATCGTTTCCATCTTTTGGAAACCATCCTCCGTTTTGCATCAATTTACTTTCATTTTCGTTTAAAGACAAATAATTTTTCAAAGTGGAAACCAAACCTACATTTCGTACTGCATCTATTACTACTCCATTCAATTCATATCTAAGTTCTCTAAACAAATATGCAATTCCATTATTAATTAAACTAAATTTTGTTGGTAAGTTGTCTGCTTCAGTTTGCAATACTCCTTCAATGTAAAGTACAGAGTTACATGGTAGCGTAAATGAATCCAATTCTTGCACGCAAATTCTATGTTCATCGTTATAGTTGAAAGACGTTGAATTGTATGGTTGGTATGTGTGAAATTGATAATCTTCAATGGTTGTGTCACTAAAGGGTTCACCAGTTACATTTAATAATTCCATTATACTAATACACGAAAACCAAGCTGCTTCAAAAATTCACGATTTTCTCTTGTTATACGATTATCCGTTGTTGTTGAGGAACTGGTTGGTCTTTGTTTCTGATGTTGCTTTTTATACTGTTTGTTGGTATTGTTTTTATTTCTGTTATTGTAATTATAAGGGTGTCCAAACTGATAAAATTGTAACACCATTTCTATTCAACTTTTCTCAGATGTAATCGAATTGTAATAGTTTCGTTGCGAAAATTTACCAAATTACCAGCCTGATCAAGAACCCTCACAGTTATATTGTTGATTGTTTTAATGCTGACAGGAAAATATAATATGGTTAGTGGTTGCTCGACTATTTTATACCCGTTCGGAACCAGTGGAAAGAACTGGTGTATAAGATGAACCGGTTGTCCATGTAAAAATGATCCTGCAGCTATATTACAATCAATACATATGGTATTAATTTTTAATATATTAATTTTTTGTGTTGAGGTGTGTTGTCGGTTTGGTTCAAGTTTCACCTTATTACCAAATCCTAGTAAACCACCAATAGAATTATCAACACTGAAATTAATCCATTGACTACTTTTAATTGTGACAGTAGTTGTTTTTATGTCTGACGTTATGCGAGTAGTGACTCCAGACTCTAACATTTTTCTTTGTAAAATTTCTATTATTTCATTAATTTCATATCCACCCACTGGTATCTCAAATCTAAAGTTATCATGATCACCCCATACAAACACATTGTTTGTTTCATCCACATTTGGAATGCTATTAAATGTGTCAAAATTGGCTAATCCAATTTCATACTGTTCTTCGCTTTCCAAATAAATCGGTGGGTTAAAAGTGTCACTTAAAACTGAAGATTCTCCACTAAGTATAAACGTGAATGACATGATTAAAAGTTCGCATAGAAATGATGTTTTATAGATTAATTGCAGAGGTTATATAAAAATTTTAAACAAAACTGTCCACACTGATATGAGTTAAATTTTTGCATTGCATCATAATTATATTTGATTTTTACTTCTCCGTTACTTTTAAAATACTTTATTACTTCAACTGGAGGGGACAAGTTTCCATAACTGTCATAATATGTAATATTTTTCTTATGTTTACAATATGCTGTCCAGTGTGTTCCAGGTCCCTTTTGAGTGTCTAGATTGATAATACCAGATTCACTAGTTTTCCTTATAAATTTTGGTAAAGAATCACGCATGAACACACCACGAAAATGTGGAATTTTTAATATTTTTGCATATTTGTTAAGATCTTCATCAGTCATGATATGTCGCGGTAACTTTATCGGGAGTTTTTTGAATATGGTTTTAAAAAAAATCCCTTTCCTTTTTGACATTTTCCTTTTTTTGAACTCTTCTTCTTCTTCTTTTTAAAACCATACCCTTTGTATGGTCTTAAATAGTATCCTTTGCCAGATTTTTGTTCCATAGCTATGTTATGTCGATGTTGTTCCTCTAACTGTTCTCTATTGTTCTTTGCGTCATTAACCGCCTTTGCAATGCTCGCACCCCCACCCGCTACGGCCCCAAGGGCTCCCAATAAGGGCAACAAGAAGGGTAAAAATCCTCCCTTTTTTGGAGACGGAATAATTCGTAATTTTCGTTTTTTCTTTAATATTCTACCTTTTTTGTTAAAATTTTTTAGACCCATTCCTAGTTTACGTTTTCCCTTCATGGCAGTAGTTACAAACCAAGCGGCTACTTTCTCTCCTAATTTAGCGTCTTTTGCTTTTACTCTTTCCCAAGCTCTATTTTCTAATATTTCGTCAGCTCGATGTCTATCAGCGAGATCTTTACTATGAGAGTATGCTATATCGTGTTCTTTACAAGCACTATCCAATGGGTTAATTCCCCTATCTCCACGTGCCAAGCGTTCCTGTAACTTTGTTCCCGCTAAAACAAAATTACTTAGAGTTAGAGAAATTTACAATAGGAGAAATTACTTTAACTTACGACCACAAAAACTATACTTTGGAATATGTAGCTCAAAAGGTAGTTTATTAATTAATGTGTTGACCAAACCTTTTCCCTTTTTATGACCTCCTTTAACTTTTCTGGTTTTAACCATTCTAGCTGGTAATATAAACCCATCTGCCTTTATATACCTACGTTAGTCAACATGAAGATGTTAAAACAAAAGGTTTCATTGCCGGTAAAAAAATATGATTTTGATAGTGTACAGTCGGTTGGAAAACATGGAGTATTATTTGGTGGGGATTCTAAAAGAGGTTTGATTGTAGGCCCTAGCGGTTGTGGTAAAACCAACGTCATGTTGTCACTCTTAGAACATCCAAATGGTTTACGATTTATTGACGAAATATTGACACTAATTCTGTTATCATATTTGACGACGTTGCATCATGTGATCAAAATATAATAAAAGAGAACTTTTGTTTTGGACGACATAGACAAACAGATTGTTTTTATATTTGTCAGACATATTCTGCTGTGCCAAAACAACTTATTCGTGATAATGCGAATTTGTTAATTATTTTTCCTCAAGACGCTACTAATTTAAAACACATTTATGATGATCATGCAAACATTGACATGGATTTTCATTCTTTTAAGGAGATAGCATCATCTTGTTGGAAAAATAAATATGACTTTCTTGTTATCGATAAAGATTGTAGTTTATCTTCGGGAAGGTACAGAAAAGGCTTTGATACAAACATCAATATATAAAAGGTGTATGTTTAGTATTTATTAGTCATGATGGATCCTTTATTAGCGAAACAACTCATACAAGCCAGGCAGGCGTTAAGAAAAAAGTATAAAAGTATTAAAGGAAATATTATAAAGTCTCAAACAGAATTGGAAAAAGCATACGAACCTGTAACTAGACCACTAAAAGCCCTCGTTGATAAATTAGAATACAATGATATTAAACAAGAAATGGTTTCACCAAAATCTGAAAAATCTAACACAACGCCAAGAATACGGCGATTTGATCAATTTGCATTCGTGACACCACAACGAGAACCACATTCATTACAACAATTTTTTGAAGAACCTCAGTTTAATAGTACACGAATGGAACAACCAAATATTCCTATGCATGAACAAACTTATGAGTCGAGAAATGACGAAGGAGATCTACCAGATCGAACAAGAGAAGACCAATTTATTGATGATAATATTTCTCAATTTTATCAAACAATTACTAACCCACAAGTTTTACGAGAATATTTTGAGCAATTTAAATCACCTCTACCTCGAGAATTCATTGAAGGTATGGTAAGGGATACTGAGGGTAAATATGATCATATTTTAGGAATTTTTCATAATCCCATCGAAGATAAATTTTTTATTGGAGATTCCGAAGTGGAATTTAAAGGGTCTAATTTTCTGGTAAAGGGTATTCGCTATCCGGGAAATGTTGGACTTTACGAATTAATGTTTTTAAAAAATCCAATTAGTTATACAAAAGAAGACACTGCAAATTATGCAGATATTATTAATAGGACTAACGCACATCGTCGAGATAATAAAAGTGATTTGCCTGTTAGAAAATTCCCTTCTGATATTAAAGATAAATATCATTTCATTATAAAACCTCTTTTGGAAGATCGAACTCGTCCCAGATCTGGTTCAATTCCTTCATCTTTGTTATTAAAAAGAAATGTACTTACAAGAAACATGAAAAAAACACAAGGAAAAGGTTTAACAATGATGGATTATAACAATAAGCACATCGATTACAAGTATTTTGATTCCTACAATGAGTTGGTGGAAAGATTAAAACTACTCATTGCTTCCCAGAGAGGGGGAAATTCTGGTCTTAATAATGAGATTATTTCTATTATAGAAGAACTACGTGAAGGTAATATAATTTTATAAATAAAGCTGTTTGTATTCTCCCATTTTAGTATTAACTATGCCGTTAAATAAATTTAATCAACACTATCTGACCAACGACTCTAATTCAGATGATACTGTTTTAACTTCAACACCATTGCTTTCAACACCATTGCCCACAACGCCATTTTATATTTGTCAACCTGATAAATATCATAGTAAATGCATTGTAACTGTACGTGGAAGTAAAAATATGACCCTTAGTAAGACTCACTACATTTTAGACAATAATACTACATCATACATAATACCTGTTACTGGAAAAGTTGAGAGTATTCAGTCTTTTCCTAGTACATTACAAATTCATTATAAAAACCGAGATAATTCTATTCATGAGCTTGTACATGATAATATTGTGACTAAAGGTGACAATATGCAATTTCTTCTTGGAACCAAAAAGTCTACATCAGACAAACTATACGTGGAATTTGTTATTCAATGTCCTTTGAGTAAGGATTCCTTATAAATATGATATGTTTTGTTGTTCTCAACATTTTAAATTATGCCTTTGAATCGTTTCAATCAACATTTTCTACGCGCTCCTACTAAGACTCTTCCTTCAGAGGAACTTGTGTCAGCAACAGAAAATAATCAATCCTTAAATTATGCATTCTACATTTGTGATTCTTTTGACTATCATGTTAAAATTATACTTCGTTTGAAGGGTGACAAGAAAACTAATTTGAACAAAGATTTTTATGTTTTAGATAATGGTGGTATAGCATATAAATTTCTTCTAACAGGAAAAATTGATAGCGTAGCGCATTATTCTGCTGACGGTGAAGTTTTAATTAACAATTCATCTTACAAATTCCATCAATTAGCTGGCAAAATTATTAACAAAGGTGATAAAATAGTATTTAAGCTGGGTACTCCTTCCTCGATTTGTATTGATATGGTTTTACAGTGTCCATTAGTGAAAAATGAGTAAAGCACAAGTTGTAGCCGAACTTCATAAACCGGCACGAATTAATTATAGAAGGCGCCATGTTGTGGTTAAAAATCTTCATGATTTACTGCAAAGTGATTTAGCTATAATGTCTCAATTTTCAAAAGAAAATCGAGGGTACAATTATATTCTCATTGTAATTAACGCTTTCAGTAAATTTGTTTGGGCAGTACCAGTAAAGCGAAAAACCGGTCATGATATTAGTAATGCAATGAAAACGATATTAGGTCAAATGAGAATTGTACCAAAAAATTTACAAACCGATATGGGAAAAGAATTTTACAATAAACAATTCCAAGATCTCATGCAACATTATGGAATTAATCACTATAGTACATTTACAAATGTAAAAGCTAGTATGGCAGAAAGGGTAATTAGAACACTAAAGTCATTACTCTGGAAACAGTTTAGCTTAGAAGGTTCACATAAATGGTTAAATATTCTTCCAAAAATTGTAGAAACATATAATAACACTAAACATTCAACAACAGGGGCAGTTCCAAGTAAAATCAATGATAAAACTGCAAAATCCATTACCGTCTTTCAACAAATTAAAACAGTAGATCCAAAAAAACCAAAATTTAAAAAAGACGATTATGTTCGGATTAGTCGAGCTCGTCATACATTTAACAAAGCTTATACACCGAACTGGACGACTGAAGTTTTCAAAATTAAAAAAGTTAAGCTGACCAATCCAATCACATACATTTTAGAAGATTCTAAAAATGAGGAAATTCAGGGTGGGTTTTATACAGAGGAGTTACAAAAGGTAAGAGACCCCAACGTGTTCCTTGTGGAAAAAGTTCTTCGCAAAAAGGGAAATAAATTGTATGTTCAATGGTTGGGTCTAAAGGATCGATCATGGATATTAAAAAAAGATTTATTATAAAATGTATAATTTTAATTTTTAAAATAAAAAATGTTTAACTCTTTTTTGTATTTTTTATTTCCATTATTTTTAAAAATTAGTGTAATAGGGATTGTATGTTTTTATAATAATAAACAAGTAAATACACAAAATGTTTTATTTGTTGATAAACCTTATTTCTATGATTAGTATCTAAAACAGGATTAATATAAATAGCAGATTCTTGAATGCGACGTCTGAACCGGTCTCGATCAAGGGCAGCCTGTTGCCATGTACTGCACCTTGCTGCTTGGTATGCATAGTTCCACGTGTATAGAATGTGCACTTGTGGTTTACAAAATCGTACTTTTTTCATGATTTGTTTCTTCTATGAGCAGCTCAGGATAATTGTAAATTACTTCCAATCCAAAAGTGTACATCTCAGGGTTCAGTATTTTTATAGTTTCTAACAGAGACAGTGATGTCTCAATTATTTCATTTGTTTTTATTCCCGCACGCAAAAGATTTATAACTACACCAAATCCTTGATGTTGTAGAAGCTCTAATCTGTATTGAATAATTGGAATTAAATGCCACAATTTTGATATTGATTTAAAGCCCAACCGAACACTAGAGTCACCAGTATAAATTCTTACAACACTAGTATGTGTAAGCTGTTTTACTTCAACACCAAATCTTCCTATGTCTATTAGGTCTTTAACGTCAGATGTAACTAGTAAACTGTTAATTATCTCTTTGTTTGTTACAAAATTATTCCAATCCTTTTCAGAAAAAACCACCATATCATTTTTATTTCCAGATATGATTACACATGGGTTGTAATTTAATTGAAATGATAAGCAGACTGATACATACTTTGATTTTTTTGGATTTAAGTAACACCGCCGTTCACATAAAAACACATCTTTTTGCATTTCTGAAGTACACATTACTAACAATTTATCTCAACTATTTCTTTCTCGTTTTTTGTTTCACAATATTAAGGTTTCCAACATGATTCAAGGTTAAATGAAAGGCATGTTGTTTATTTATCTTTATTTAAGTCTTTCTATACATGCATACGTTGGCCTTGCCTTATTTATCGTATTTGCAAATATCAAAATAGATACAATAATAATTAAAGTCAAAACTATACAAGTCAATAAATATAATTTAGAAAATTCCTCCTGTCCGCTAATGATACTTGTAGTGGAAGGCTCCAAGAAAACTGTTTGCCATGTATTTTGATCACTTTCAGAATTATCGGAAAATATTATTTTTAACTTATAATTAAAAAAAGTTAAATTTGTTTTTGGAATATCTGTTTGAAATACTGAGAGATGTCCATTATTTTCTTGGGAAGTACTTAACATTTTCCAGGATGTACGATTACACTCTTGTTTTGTATTGTTCATATCAAAACAAACTGCTACATAATGGGCACTATATGGTACGTTTGTGTACAATATGTTGTTGACTATTGCAACCAAAATAATATAATTTGTTTTTAATAAACACATTTTTAATTGCTACTTGAGACTGTGCACTCTCTTTAACAGCTCATTCAACACTGACTACCGTCTTATTGAATTAACTTATTAAAATAAAACACATTTATAATAACACAATTTTTTATTTGCTATTTAACTCTTGGTGGCGTTTAACTTCCTTTTGTCGAAATCTTTTTTTTAGTTTTTTGTTTTTTGTTATTGGAATTGACAAAACTATATCTCTGTTTAAATTTGGTACATATGTTTTATAATTATCCTGATCCCAATTTTCTTCCTCCCCCTGTTCTTTTCTCTCTGGAACGGTTTTCTGTAAAAAAATTACAATATCAAAATTTGTGAAATATATATATATATATATATATATATATATATATATATATATATATATATATATATATATATATATATATATTCTTATATCGGTCTCTAGGTTAAAAGACAAAGTTGATAGGCTACATCTATTTTGAAGACGTTTCGCTTTCGAGTTTTGAAAGCATCATCAGTTCATCTAAAAAATTATTACAATATGAGAACCACACAATCATGGAAACGATGTTAATAAAAAGATATGTACAGTCAATTAACCTAAGTAAATGGACATAGTTTCTTACTTACTTACTTAGTTTCATTCACATATTTGTTAATAACATTGACTGCTACATATCTTTTTAAGGTAACAATTAACATCGGATTGTGTGGTTCTCATATTGTAATAATTTTTTAGATGAACTGATGATGCTTTCAAAACTCGAAAGCGAAACGTCTTCAAAATAGATAAAGTAGCCTATCTTTGTCTTTTAATAGAGACCGATATAAGGTCTGAGTGATCCTTATATATATATTTGATTGACACTTTTTTCCGATATATAATATATATATATATATATATATATATATATATATATATATATATATTATTTGTTTAGGTTATTATTGAACTCAAATACTTACCAAATTTAGTTTTTAATACTCAATTAAGATTTGAGGAACCAAAACCCCTGTCTCCCCTCTCAGTGTAACTAAGAGCATTTACTTCTTCAATTTTAGGAATTGTGCATTTTTCAAAAATAATCTGTGCAATTTTGTCACCTCGACTAAAATGAACTTCTTCACTTGAGGTATTATATAATAAAACTTTAACTGTTCCTCTGTAATCAGGATCTATTACTCCAGCCAAAACATCAATTCCTTTATTAAGAGCCAATCCTGACCTAGGGGCAATTCTACAATAGACCCCTTGGGAGAATTCCATTTTTAATAATATGTCGACTAAAAATCTAGACCGTGGTTGAATAGTAAAACTGTTAGGAGTTTTAACATCAAAACCCACAGAATAAGGTGTGGCCCTTGTAGGAATAAAAGCACTTGCATCGATTCTTATCAATTTTAAAACCTCAAATATTAATAAAAATAATATATTAAAACATAAATATAAGAAAGAAAAAACTTACCATTTGTTCAATATCAGCCATGTTGTTGTTGTTGTTGTCGTATGTTTGTATGTTACTGAGAGTGAATTAGGAATGGTATCTTTCATGTATTTATACCAGTATTTCCTTTCACTTTCAATACAACTTTCATGATTTCATTATAATTTTTTACAAAATACAGGCATTTCATTCCGAAAAATAAAAATTTTAATTTAAAAATTAAAGATAATTCTGCTGGACTATGAGAAATTCCAAACAAGCATTTGCATACATCGCTAATGCAGAGAGAACCATAATTAAGAACGGAATGTTGTTATGTAATTGATTCAGACTTCATTCTCGGTAAATAGCTCCGGGCAAACATGTAATTATTAGTAGGTTACCGGAATGAAGTATCAAGGCACAGTTATTTGAATAAATTCACTTTCAAGCCTGAGGCGATTATAGTTCTTATACAAACGTTTTTAATAAACAAAATATTTATTAATAGATTAAATATAAATTTTTTAAAAATAACAATTTGCTCTTGAGTTTTAATATTAGGAAAATAACGTTAATTTCTAAATATGTCCAATCAATAAAAAATTGTTTAATTTATGTTAGTGGTTGGGTCATTAGTAGACTGAAAATATCTTAATGGGCCATTATGTTAATGGATTTATTTAAAAATAGTAATGAGTAGTTGTGGAATAAATTATAAGGTCACTAAGAAAGAACTGCGCAGGGGAAAAAATTTTAATTTATTGCTAGTTAAATGTATAGAATTTGCAAGCGTATGTAGTTACGAAATTGTGATTATGTAAATTGTTGTTGTTGGTTGAAATGTACTTTCATTGAATATAGGAGTGAGATAGATAATATTGAGTACTGTTTTATTAAATGTTGCAAGCGAATTAGGAAAGAAAATGCTATGGGTGGATGCTAAAAGTTGGAATGGTATTTAAAAAAAATCACCTAGATTGCTCTTTGTTAATCTACTAAGGGCCAAGGGTGAGTGAAGAGAGTTGATGGTGCGTAATACATGGATTTTCCGCACAAAATGTCAAAAAAATCTTTAAAATAAAAAATGTTGAATATAGAAAATGCAGAATTTTGCAGAAAATCCATCGTAATACATTGATTTCAAGTTTAACTATAAATATATTACCCGAATAAGCAGATATTTCGTCAAATGTGGGACATTGCTGGCCATCAAACCAAAAAAATTCGTAAGTGCCTTCGATATTTATCCACTCGCACTCTTCAGCATGGAGCTCTGTTGGTCGTCTTAGATGAGCATTGTACCACACGTTACTGATGTAAATCGTTCTTTTTACTTGTTGCAACAGCTCTCTTTTTGTTGGTGGAAGATTAGATGCATCGAATCCTGACAAATTTTTCTTCAAATTTTTTTATTTCCGTCTCTACTTTTAAACTTTTTTTTCAAATACTTTAATTCTACGTTGATCGACATCTGTTTTTGTCTTCAAGTTATATACTTGGCACACATAATCTTCAATAGATTTAAAAGTTTCATTTTCTATATCCAAATATTTCGGCTCTATTTCTAATAGTTGCACAAAAACATCTAGATACGAATAACTTTTTTTTTTAAATTGAAAAAGGTCTTTTCTTTCCTTTTTTGTAAAAGGCTGGATTGAAATCATTACCAGTAAATATGTGGCAAATCGTTAGTGCTCTTGCTAATTTGTCACCAATTTTTGCGAAAATTTTGTTGATATTTAAATACTCGGTTTTCTTATTTGAACACATATTTACTACAATCTTAATCTCTGCTTGTAAATACTTCATATTTGCAAGAATAATTACTGGTATATCGGAGTCAGTGCAATGGACTTCAACGTTGTAATTAACAGGCATTTGGCATATGTGATACATGATCTTTGTATCTGCTTCTTCGTGAAAGCAAGATAAGTTATGATTAGACTTCGGCAAATATGCAAATAAAAATGTAGAAAATATGCGCATAAATATCATCGAGCAAAAAGACAAAAGAGGAAATGTAAAGGTAGTGGGGACAAAAATATTGTTTGACAGGAAGTGCTATCTTGAGAGGCCACTTTAAACAAGGAAAGACAGTCTCTTTCCTTGTTTAAGAAATCAAATTTAGTTTGGTTATGTTATTGTTTGTCCCAACTGTCACATGAAATTTTTTTCATATTGAAGTTTTTTACCAATTGTGTCACTTTTTAGACTATTATCGTTAATATTTAATTAAAACTTTCTCGTCTGAAAAATATTTTATAGCTATTGTTAATAAGTGTCGAAAAATTTAAATTTAGCGCCTTTGCATTTCCGGATACGTCCGCCATCAGAGGCCACTTTTTTGGTCTCCTTTTCATAACGATTAGATTCCCTCTTTTGTCTTTTTGCTCGATGATAAATATGCACGTGTTTACCCGAAAATATGCAAATATGTTACAAAATATGCATACAAATAAATAAAAAAATCGTAAAATAGTAACAATTTTATTTAAAAAAAAAGTGTACATAACTAAATATTTCCTACTATTCATTAAGATTTACATTTATTTTAAGTAACTACATCATTTTTAAGTATGAATAAACTTATTTAGAATTATGGTAACAATAAATGACCAAGTGGTGTTCAAAATTTTCTAACAAAAACTTGTGGCTTCTGTCTGAGTACATATATTTATATATGGAAAAACTTCGTTCAACATCAACTGATGTAACGGGAGCATTTTTCAAACTAACCAAAACATTTGGTTCTAAATTAATTGTTTCCGAAATATTTCCAGCTAGAACACTGACTACTTCAGAAAGAATATGGTAACCTTTATTTTTTTCCATAGTAGCTTCAAATTTTTTTAAAATATCTTTTCCAATATTATCTCTAACGTTCCGACAACATGACGCAAATTCTTTTATTAATGCTGTACTTTCGAATAATGACAGTTTTGGTGATTCTAACTGAGTAATTGTTTTTTGAACAAAACTAAAATTTGATTTTATAAATGAAAGTTCTTGTTGAGGCAAGTTACTCTGAAAAGTTTGTTTAGAATCCAAAAGAGATTGGGAACTTTCATCTGTTAACGTATCAATTATGTTCTTTATTTTAAAAAAATGATCTGCATAAAAATTAGCTGCTTCTAACCATGTTCCCCATTGCGTTAAAATAGGTTGTGGTGGAAGAGGAATGTTAGGTAGCATTTCTTTATAAAGTTGAATTCTTATAGGAGATTTAAGAAATACTTTTTTGACACTGGATATCATGGTATTTACAAGAGGAAACTTTTTTCGTATTTCCTCTGCAACTCTGTTTAATCCATGCGCTACACAAGTAACATGTATTAAATGTGGCAAAAATATTTTTAAATTTTGTCCTGCTTTCAGCATATAAGGAGCAGCATCCGATAAAATAAGCAGTAATTTATTAGAAGGAATAGTTGTCGGAAGAAAAAAAGTTGCTAATATTTCTTGTATAAAACGCGAAATTGTTAAAGCATTTGTTTTCTCAAGTTGCTGGCATGAAATAAGATGAGATTTTGGTAAGGTATCTTCTTTAAGAACACCAATCAATAAATGAGCAATATATTTTCCTGAGGAATCAGTGGTTTCGTCTACAGATATGTAAAAATAATTATCTGCAATTTCTTCCTTAATATTAATTAACACCGACGAGTATAGCCCGTTCACATTATTTCTTCTTAGAGACCGATCACTTGGAACATTAAGTTTGCAATATTTTTTAGAAACGAACTAAAATTTACATTTGCTAATTTTGAAAGCGGTATGTTTGCAGACACTAATGCGCGACACAAGTCTTCATTAAAAGTTTCTTGCTCATCTAATTTTTTTGAAGTAGATTGGAAACATTTAGCCATTGAAGTTTGATGTTTTCCTCCTATTTTTCCTTTTTTTGCAATGTGTGAAGCAGTTCTCACATGTTGGTCTATCTGAAATGTCTTCTCACATGCTATCTATAAATAAAAATAAAAACCTTTATTTTAACCCAACCTTTAAAATATAAAAATATACAAGGTGTTTTTGGTTAATCAAATAACTGGTTTGAAAAAAAAAACACTCGCTAAGTGTTTTAAATGCAGTATTAATCCACAAATTAGTTTTTGTTACTAACCATTAGTACATCATATAACTTATTTTAAAATTCAACAAAAGTTTTTTTTTGTTAATTCAATTACAATAAAAATAATTGTGTTTTAGAATAGCTGACTTCATAAAAAAAAGTAAAGGTGAAAAATTTTTCTAAATACACACCATTGTATTGTACCATGGACAATTTTTTCTCACTAAAGGAAGCTATTTTTCATTTAAAAACAACCTACTAAATTTCAAGTAAATACGTTTATTGGTTTTAAAGTTATTGTTGTTATTAACTAAAAGAATTTAATTTTTTTTAATTTTAACACCCTGTATCTCGAAAAGTAAATAAGTTTGACCCCTCATTAACTATATCGTTTTGTTCAATTTTTCGAGAAGTATCTACAGTCAAACGTTGTAAGTGTCATTTGGAAACACCCTGTATGTATGAAATATTAGATATTTAATAGAAAATATTAGATACTTACAATTTTGTCCAATTTTTCCCATATCCATAGACAGCTCTTTATACGGTTTAATCCAAGTTGAAGCACTGGTTGTTTTAGGCATTATAAAATCACAATCTTCCTTTTTGTTACGCACAACGAGTGTTTACGCTTTGAATATCAAAACAAAAATGATTTACAAATCTGAGCATCAAATTAGAAATGTTTAGGTACCTAATTCAATAAACTGGGAGATTTTGGAAAATCCCTAAATTAGGAACAAAACTATTAGCCGTTTACCTGCTGCTTAGCGATTATCCAATAACTGAATGCCTCAGTGACCGAGACTTTCTAAGAATGTTGAGGGCTACTTAAATGGATCTTCTTTGAAATTGTAAATGTTTTGTACCTGTAGAGATTACGTACTTAGTTCATTTCTTGATTAAAATGACTACAAAATTTTCTACAAGAATTGAAATAAATTGGTATGTTTAAAAATTTTCAAATACAGTATAAAAATCTGAACTTTTATGCACTTTATGCAAACTTTTATACAAATATGCCCAAATATGAAATATTTGCATAAAATATGCACAATATGCAAAATATGCAATATGCATATTTGCCGAATCTAGTTATGATCACTGGTTCTTTTTATTTGATTTTCATCTCCTTGATAAGAGTAGCATGAGTTTCCATAACTTAACTTGACGATTTTATCTTGGCATAAAAGAACAAATTGATCATTAGTCCAATCATCTATTAAAAGCATTAGCTGTACAGCACTGGCATGAATCAACAGCGTTTCTTATCTTAGCCGGCTAGAAGCGAACCTCCAAGTAGATTCCAAAAAAAAATTACTTTTTTTTTAAATTGTATCCATATGCCCCATTGTTTTTGTCGGAAAATGATTTAATATGCATTACACATGCAAACAAACACAAGAAAAAAAAACAAACATCTGTGGTAATAAATAAAAATGTTTCATAAAATTGACATCTTTGGCGCGTCCGACTGCGCACATGCCAAGTGAAAATTGTCCGACAAGGTTACCATAATTTTTTAAACAGTTTTTATGATGAATTGTGTTAAAAACTGCTGTGTGGTAATAAATTTGTTTTTTCCATAAATTTGACATGTTTAGAGAGTCCGACGCGCCAAACGGCCCATTACTTTTGTCCGACAACATGTTTTTGGTGTTTTTATAATAAAAACTATTGATTAAAAAAATGACCAATGTGGTCGTAAATTTTTTTTTTACATAAAATTAACATATTCCTGACAGTTTCACAGACAAACGCCCCACTACCATATTGCGCCAGGCTCTAAATTTGTCTGGCTCCACCCAAATAACAACTGAAAAAAGTTTGAAGAGTGTGTTCATAAAAAAAAATTTTGACGGGGTCCCAAAGACTATTAACACACAAAATCTTGATCATTAAATTGAAAATATAATAATTTATTTAAAATGTCTATACTATCGTCTATATTATAATAATAATCATTAAAAATACATTTAAAAGAGCTATATAAAGGTGTATTTGTTAAAGTATATTCATATATATCTACGACTGACTTATCTATAAAAAAGTGACTAAATACATTAAAAACAGATTTAACTAAAGTATCATTAGATAATAAAAATTTCCAAGACGAATCCAACCAACAGAACTTCCGATAATACCTAATATGGGGCTTGTCGGATATTTGTGGAGCCATGCCAAGAGTTTTTCTTCCTTACCTCCTTTGTAACGTTTTGCAAATTTGATATTCGATTGATCGCAATTTCGTTTACTTGCTGAACTAAGGAAAATATACTGTCGGCACGATTCTCCATCAGAAATTAAATCCGACTCTTCACTTACCTCCACCATTGACTCTTGTCTAGATTCGCAATATCTGCTGAACGATAAAGTTCCAATTTCGCTAGGTATTCTCCATTTTCGCCCCCCGACTTCACAATATAATATTGTTCTGGGTGGTTTACACAAATACTTTGTGAGATTGTAGTAATATTTGCAGTTGAAAATGATTTGAAAACCACTAGAATCTGACACAGCGGCATTTGTTACCTCCGTAGGAACAATCGTGGATGACGTGGGCATGATCGGTATGGAACGCGAAAATGAAGAATCCACCATTATATTTTTTTTCCAGACATTTTTTAAGATAATCTTCTCCTGTTCCGAAAGATATGTTTGGGATAACATCATGTATAAGTCTTGATCCTTTAGGATGTTCTCGAAGTCGTTGTAGAGGAAAGGAATGTCAGAATAGAGTTGCAAATCGTTTTGGCGTCACCAGTTTTCAAAGAAATATGGCCTAGGTATTCAGAGTCCGGTTCTTTCAATATGGTAATATGCTCCTCCTGAATCACTCTTCTACGACCATCTTCGTGTATTAACGTTTTATCTTTTCTACCATCGTAAAATAATCTGATGATAGCACCAAAAATTGTAGGTTCACCTGTCAATGTAGCCCTAGCTTTAGAACGAGCTCGTCGAACTCTACTTCTGTCTATAATCCGTAATGAATAAGTTAGGACTAGCACAAAGTATATCACATGAATCATGTACAAATAGTGAAACATTAATTATAATTGAAAAAGTAAACAGTATCAAATGAAGTAGACCCAGAAGCTGACAAAAAGGTACGATCAAATAATGTTTTTTTTTTGTGTAATAATGAATTGCAAATTTATAACGATGATGGACAGAGGATGAAGGTAGAAGTTATTTCTACATGGGCAGACAACAATGTAAATGAAAAAGAAATGACAAATACCACTACAACTCTACTTGAAATGACAGAAACTTCTTTGAACCTGGAGCAGCTACAAGAACTAACGAGTACTGCAAACCTTGATGAAATCATACCAGATGAGAATACTATTATTTTGGAGTTCAAGGATGATTTAGATATTAGCCATG
This sequence comes from Diabrotica balteata, assembly GCA_918026665.1. NCBI lineage: Eukaryota > Metazoa > Arthropoda > Insecta > Coleoptera > Chrysomelidae > Diabrotica > Diabrotica balteata. The sequence goes on from CAKJVB030000005.1 coordinate 615,461, forward strand.
ATGATAAATTGTTAAATGTTATTAGAATAGTTGGTAACAGTCCAAGCGAACCAACTTCTTTGCACAATAATAGCTTAAATCCATCTTTATTGCCAAAAGACATATTAATGTAATAGCAATTGTGTTAAACCATTAGAAAGTACTACAACTGTTGAAGGTGTGCAACGTAAGAGGAAGAAGAGAGAATTTACAGCTGTTGAACGTAGAAAGCTAAAATTAGAGAAAGACCAGAAATCTCATACCGTTCAGCCTCCTTGTAATGAATGTAAATTTAAGTATACAATGAAAATTAACGAAGAACGACGAAATATTATCAATCGGTCTTTTTGGAATATTGAAGATTTTGAAGAACGGAGCTTTATTTTTAATCAATGCGAAAGACGTGATGTTAAAAGGCGAACTACTAATAGTGGAAAAATTAGTAGAAACAAAGCAGTAACATACTTTTTAACACTTTATTATTAAAACCCACAATCTAAGTCAGGTGTTTCATATGAACTGTACAGACGTGTCTTGAAGAAACAGAGAATTTCATTTGCAAGACTAGGAAATGAGGAGTGTGAGGTTTGTGAAAACTTTAATTTACACAACCATAAAAAGGATAATTTGTTTGAAGACTGTGATGTTTGTAATAATTGTAAAATCCATGACAAACTAGTCAAAGAGAGCAGTCAACGAAACTAACAAAAACAATGAAGTTATATTTAGTGCAGATTTAGAAAAGATAATTATGCTACCTCGACTTGAAATGTTCAAGCAAATCATCTTTGCACAACGCCTCACAACATACAACCAGACATTTGCCCCTGTAGGGAAAAAGTCTAAGCTTAAACCACTAGCAGTTCTGTGGCACTGTGCTATATCTGGCAGAAATCAAGAAGATATTGCAAGTACTTTTAATGTATTTTTCAACCATTACCGTGATACTAAAAAGTTTGTGTTGTGGTTAGACAATTGTAGTGCACAGAATCAAAATTGGTGTTTTTTAACATTGTTTATTAAAATAGTAAACTCAAATGCAGTCGAAGCTACTGAAATTCAAGTTTACTACTTCGAGCCTGGGCACACCTTTATGAGTGCCGATAGTTTTCATCACAAGGTGGAACTGTCGCTAAAAGCACAGAAAAAAACGTACGATTTTGATTATTTTGTTGATGCTGTAGGGGCTGCCAATAAAGGGCATGTTGATGTATTTAAAATGAGCGTTGATAACTTTTTTGTGTGGAAAAATTGGACGTCTGAAGCGAAAATAAAAGCCAAGCCAGACAGACCTTATCTCAAAGATATTGTTCACATGAAGTTTGAAAGGGGTAAACACACCTTACAGTATAAAAGCACGTATGAAAAATCAGAAGACTTCAAGGAGCTTGATTTCTTGCAACCGAGGATTTTGAAGACTGGGATACCAGAACCTACCAAACTAGTCTCACCTAAAAAATTTCCAACGGAAACGAAAGACCAATTATTTCAAGTGCTACAAAATATTATTCCAGAAAATAGAAAAGTATTCTGTGAGAGACTACCTACATGTTAAAGACAATTTTTTGAGAATTTTACATTTTTCTAATTTTTTAAGACCTGTAGCTTTAACTAGCTAATAAAATCTTGTTAAAAAAAAGTGTAGTTACTGCTTTTGTTAATTTTACATTGCTAAGAAAAAGAGCAGTAACTTGTACATACTGCCTTTTTGCTTGGCATTTTTTGGTTAAAAAAAAACTGAATTATTATATTGATTTTATTCTTCTAAAGCAAAGCTAGTTTTTAAGTATAATAATTTTTAAGTATAATAATCCAATTTGAAACTTTACTTCCATTTATTTTAAAACATATGTTTTGCAGATATATATATATATATATATATATATATATATATATATATATACCACCAAATCTTCCTATGTCTATTAGGTCTTTAACGTCAGATGTAACTAGTAAACTGTTAATTATCTCTTTGTTTCTTACAAAATCATTCCAATCCTTTTCAGAAAAAACCACCATATCATTTGTATTTCCAGATATGATTACACATGGGTTGTAATTCAATTGAAATGATATGCAGATTGATAAAGTTTCTACGATGTCAGTTGGACAAGTATAAAAACAAAATTCGACACTCAAGTGTCGGCGCCTTCTGTAAAACATAGGCGTCGCAATAGAAATTAAATAATAAACTTTTATTTTTAAATTAAGGTCTAATATTTTGTTAAACAGTAATAATATTGTTAATTATTCACATTTCTTTATGAACTTGACACCAAAGATGATTAAAAGTTAATACACATAGTCCATTCACTAACGGTGAAATATTGTAAAAACCTCTAAATTTTAAAGAACCACTGCGATTGACATGAAATTTGGCATACACATACAAAAAAAGTGATATTGTGCCGATGTGTATTTTTGCCTTGGGGGTGGGTACCGCCCCTTCTCGGGTGTGAAAATATATACATCCAAAATAAGTCCGAAAGTGGATAAACTGACTAATTCTAGGCAACTTTTGTTCTATAGAGGTTTTTACTAAATCAATACTTTTCGAGTTATTTGCGAGTGAATGTATTCATTTTTCAACAAAAACACCACGTTTTTGGTGGGTTTCTCGCAAATAACTCAAAAGGTAAGTATTTTATGGAAAAAATGTTCTTAGCAAAAATACATTTTATAAAAAAGTGAAAACAATGGTATATGTATGAAGTCTGTATACCCAGCAGAAGCAGGGTATACAGACTTCATACAGTTATAGCTAATGAAAAATAGATTCTTACCTATTCGTCAAATTCCATATCGAATAATTCAACGTGAAATAATCAAAAATATGTTTTTTTACTTTTTTATAAATTGTTTAAAGAAATCTTTATTTTTGATTTTTAAAAAAGTTTCTAGCATCAAATGTAAGCAAGTTACCTTCAAAACAAAGTTGATCCCTTTTTTTTGGTAAAAAATAATCATGAATATGATCTGTAAGTTTCATCGGTTTAAAGAGCTTATTTTTGAAAGATACATGAAATCGGCCAATTCGTCTTCATTAATGGAGAGATCACATTTACTACGGTACACAGAACATATTTTTGACAAGTTGTGGAAGTCTTTGTGGAAATATTCACACAATTAAACACTATCACTATCCGTGTGTCCAGAACTTGAGTCGTCGTTTGTGTTTATAACTACCGGTTCAATTGGTGGTAAAGTAGGATATTCTTTTTCTTTTACTTGAACATGAGCTACACAATTTTTCCAAATGTCAGTTTTGTTAAGTTCTTCGATCACTGTTCTTATATTTTGGACAACAACGTCACTTAATTGGGGAGATTGGTTCATTTTCCGCAATTTCTTTTTTACATCGGCCCATATCATTTCAATTAAGTTGAAAACACAATGATATGGAGGGAACCGTAAAACCGTATGCCCGTGGCGTTCAAAGAGTTTATCTATTACATATTCTTTTTGAAAATTTTGTTGCTTAATTAATTGCAACAGTTCCTTTTTGGTACATTTACTAGGTGTTGCCATGCCTTTGTTCTCTATAAATTGTATGATATCTCCCTTCTTGGAGCTAGTATTTGGAATTTTGGTGTAGAGTCTAGAATGGTATGACGCATTGTCCATTACTATTACGGAATTTGTTTTAATATTTGGTAAAAGCTGTTCCGTTGCCCATTTTTCGAAAAGTTTCGCCGTCATATCCTCATAATAATCAGCTGATGACTGTTTAACCCTTTCAGTCACAACTTTTTTTGAGCTATGGGAAAATTCTCATATTTGGTATATAAAATAAACTATTTTTGTTGATAATTTTAACATCATTTTTTTTGATATGTCATATGTCACTTGGCATATGACATGTCCATGTTGATGGACAGACTTGAAGCAAAATAAAATAAACCTGAAGATTTTAGAAATTTATTTGAATATCATTAGAATGACGAAATAAACAATATTCTTTGTAAATAACGAATTAATCATTTTACATGAAATTTAAAAAAACAGTTACGACCGCTTACAAAACATAGTGAACATTACATTTCACGCAAAATGTATGTGATTTTCCCTTACAGTTCTCCATTTTGCAACGTGTACTATCTTTTTTTTTTCATCTATTTTCGGAAAATGTCCATAGCTGTCGAACCGTAATTCAATATATGGCCTTGCTTCAGTTTTGGTTTTTTTATTATTTGGTGTATCAGTATTTTCTTGACCAGGTGGTCTGCCTCTCTTTGGTGGAACCTTATGTAAAATGAGGTGTTGCCCAATACTCATTCTAAAGTCCCACAAATCTAGGATTTTATTGTGTTGTACGCCTAGCAGTTCAGCTTGTTTTCTATATTCCAACCAGGAATTTACTATCGCCATATCTATAGCATGTGTTATCATACGTACAGTCCATTTTCTGGATCGTCTGTAGGATCTGTAAACGCTCAATAAAAAATCTAACTTATCATCACCACCCATGTTGGAATTGTAAAGCGATATGGCTTCCGGTCTAGATACATTTATATACTCTTTCGACGTCTTATCCCATCTCTAGCACAAATCCATTTTTCCCGCTTCAACAAAATTTGAAGCCACTAAAACTGGTTTATTGTCGAACCATTTTGTAATCACAATTCCATCTTCACTAACCGCTACATCAAAACTACCTCTACCATTTTTTTTAGATCTTTATCAGATGTTAGTTCTGGTCCAAAAAATCGGTTTATTCTAATTGTTCCGACAGCCATAATAGATTTATTGTTCAACCATTGAAAGAGGTGATAAGAACTAAAGAAATTATCAAAGTACAAACCGTGATGAGTTTCTTCAATTCTCTCAACTAGCTGCATCACAGTTCCAGCTCCTTGTCCAAACTGTGCATAATTTTCTTTTATTTCCGTTTCAGCACCTTGATATATGATGAAATCGTAAATGGTACCAGATTGTCCAGCCAATATCCATAATTTGATCCCCCATTTTTTCGGTTTATTTGGGAGGTACTGCTTGACATTGATCTGTCCCTTGAATGGAACAATTTGCTCGTCAATGCACAAATTTGTTTCGGTTTGAAGTTCTCTACAACGATTTCTAATGGAATTATATATTTCTCGGACGTTCCACATGCGATCTGTTTCGTCACCTCTTGCTGTTACATCTACTAAGTGAATGGTATTGCGCAACTTAGAGAAGCGATTGAATGTCATATTATCTTTTACAATTGAAATACCTGTAAGCTGGGACTAATACAGTCTTGCTCTTGGGAATTTTAGATTTCCCATTATAATGTGAATGCCTACAAATCGCTTTATTTCTTCTTTATCTGATGGAGAAAACCGAGTAATATTTTTTTGTACGGTATATAAGTTAGTCATTTCTGAAATCTTCTCAAACAGAACATCAGGTATGTATTTCATAAAATATTCAATAGGAGCAGGTAATTCATCAACTTGTACTTCTTCTGGAACAAACCACTGTACTGGCCTGGTAAGATAGGTAATATTTTTTTTTTCAACAAACATCTTTCTTATTTGTGAGTTTGAACTCTTTACAAAACTCTAGCAGTCTCTCCTTTGCAGTTGTTTGTTTTTCAGTGGTTTGGTTGGAATTTTCTTTGGTTTTCATGTCCTCAGACATTGGTTGTTCTGTAGTCACTTCATTGGGATATTCTAGATTTTCTAACTCACCTCTTTCTGTTGACTTCTGTTCTTGGATCAATCCGTCAAAAATAGTTTCCTCGATATCTTGGATATCATCGCCAATTTCTGAGGAAACGTCATTTAGATCCGCAATACTGTTGGCGTCATCAACATCTGACACACGTAATATTTCTGAGTCATCGTCTTTCATGAGTAAATCCAGAAGTTCATCCTCAGTCAAGGGTCGTGACCATCTCTTTTCTTTACTAGTTGACGGTAAACTTTCCATTTTATGGATATCTAAAACAACACGACCTTGCTAATTTTTTTATGCATAAGTATACCTAAGTCATTTTGTCTATCTACATGGACATATAAATATACACCACTTTATAAGATATTTTCAGTCAACAGTTTGATACATAATATAAACACACTATACTAATACTCTTTACTTACCCAAATCAGCAGGTATTTGTACGAAAAAACAAGTTTATTCAATAGAAATCGTTCCAATAACAAACAGGTGTTTTCACCACCACGACAGCGTGCTAAATGCAACCTGTTCTGCGTTTTATATAGCTTCACAGATCTACTAACAGATGGCTATCAATGTATTCAATGCTTTTCTTATGCATGTACCCACACATGAACAAAATGATTTGGGCGATAATAACCATCGATGTTTTAAGAAAATGCATTGAAAATCGATGTCCATCGGTGTGGACACGATGACCGAAGGGGTTAATGTTTTTGGCTAATAATAACAAGCATTAGGTACCACCCTGCTCTTAGTTCCAGCATGTAGAATTATAATTCTTTTTCCTCTCGAACAAGGAGTACTCAAGCAGCAGATTTGCTATCATCCATCCAGCCATATTGAACTACATCATGGGTGTCAAACCACGTTTCATCAAGATACACAATGTCTCTATTGTCATCTCGATATTCCTTTATTTTACGTAAATAATGTTGCCTCTGTATCACAATCTTTGTAGATTCCATAATTACCATTCTCTTGTCTAATTTTTTATAACTAAATCCGCATTCTATTAAAACACGCCTCAATGTATCAAGCGATTTATATGCATAATCGGGATATATTTTCAACTTGTCCTGAAGCATTTCAGGACAGTAAAATTCCTAGACATAGCGAAAAATAACGTCTTTAGTGGCCTTATCAATTTTTTTAAGGTTTTGTCCAACTCTTTGACGTTTAACATAATGATCACTTACATCCCCAGCTGCAATAATACGTAAAACTGTCATACGCGCAAGTTTGGTAAGTTCACATATCCTTAACACAGTATTATTTTCCGAAAGTGTACTATTTTCGCCTCTTAAACAGGAATATATATTTAGAATAATCCTTTGCGCTTGAATATGTAAGTCCTTATTTACAAATTCCCAATTCATTGGTGTTGGATCTAAAAGAAATATTTTTACTTTTAATTAAAAAAAAAAAGTAGATTAAGGGTGAATATTATGACCGAGCCTCCCTATACAACTAATTATTAAACTTGTTTTAAATAAGAATTTACATACCTAAATCGCCCGTTGGATTGTCGCTAGTATTCTCGTTGGTATAACATTCACATGGTCGCCAAAAAGCCATATTTAATGTATTTAAAACTTATTTCTACTGTCTTAACTCAAACTTAACTAAAACACAACACTACTGTTTGCACAAAAATATTAAAAATATACGTGAACTTGCTGTCGTACACGACGATACTGAATATATCGTTTAGTACGAGAAACCTGAGAAGGCATTTTTCACCAGATAACGATAAAGTTTGAGCGTAATAACTTCCAAAGAATTTGACTAACTACACTTCATTAGTGCCCGACGTAGAAAGTAATAAGCCACAGCTGCAATGTGGACAATACCGTTAGTGATCAATTACAAATAATGTTTATATTTCTGAATTATTCTAAAAATAAAATAATTATAAGTTTATCACGACGACATTGTTATTGTGTTTATTATATGCTTGCCGCCTTTGAAACATGAGAAGCAATTTTTGCCAGATAATGGCAAAGCCAGATTTGGTTTCAGTGTATGCACTTCCGAAAAATTTGACCAATTACATTTCAGTATTACCCAATAAGATACGTTAAAAAGTAATAAGCCACGCCAATACTAATACCAGGAGTAATCAATAATTACAGAATTACAAAGATTTATCTTTATTTCTATGTTCGCCGTAGAATTACTGACCGGACCCAAAAATTGTTCTTTCCCAATTCATATCGTTTCTACTTTCTAATAACCTTAATTTCTAGAAACCTTATTTATCGTATTTGCAAATATCAAAATAGATACAATAATAATTACAGTCAAAACTATACAAGTCAATGAATATAATTTAGAAAATTCCTCTTGCCCGTTAATGACACTTGTAGTGGAAGGCTAAAAGAAAACTGTCATGCATTTTGATGACTTTCAGAATTATCGGAAAATATTATTTTGAACTTATAATTAAAAAAAGTTAAATTTGTTTTTGGAATATCTGTTTGAAATACTGAGAGATGTCCATTATTTTCTTGGGAAGTACTTAACATTTTCCAGGATGTACGATTACACTCTTGTTTTGTATTGTTCATATCAAAACAAACTGCTACATAATGGACGCTATATGGTATGTTAGTGTACAATATGCTGTTGACTATTGCAACCAAAATAATATAATTTGTTTTTAATAAACACATTTTTAATTGCTAATTGAAACTGGGCACTCTTTAACAGCTCATTCAACACTGAATACCGTCTTATTGAATTAACCTATTAAAATAAAACACATTAATAAATAAACAATTTTTTATTTATTATTATTATTATTTATTTCTTGGTGTCGTTTTACTTCATTTTGTCGAAATCTTTTTTTTTACTTTTTATTTTTGGACACCGGAATAGTTAAAATAATGTTTCGATTTAAATTTGGTTTATACGTTGGATAATCGTCGTCGTTGTCCCCATTTTCCTCCTCCTGTGGGCTTCTTTCTGGAACGGTTTTCTGTGAAAAAAAAAAAATATCAAAATTTGTGAAATATATATATATATATATATATATATATTATATATATATATATATATATATATATATATATATATATATTATTTGTTTTGGTTATTATTATTGAACTCAAATACTTAAAAAATTTAGTTTTTTAATGATGAATTAAGATTTGAGGAACCAAAACTCCTGTGTCCTCTCTCAGTGTAACTAAGAGCATTTACTTCTTCAATTTTGGGAATTGTACATTTTTCAAAAATAAGCTGTGCAATTTTGTCACCTCGACTAAAATAAACTTCTTCACTTGAGGTATTATATAAAAAAACTTTAACTGTTCCTCTGTAATCAGGATCTATCACTCCAGCCAAAACATAAATCTCTTTATTAAGAGCCAATCCTGGCCTAGGGACAATTCTACAATAGACCCCTTGGGAGAATTCAATTTTTAATAATATGTCAACTAAAAGTCTAGACTGTGGTTGAATAGTAAAACTGCTAGGAGTTTTAACATCCAAACCCACAGAATAAGGTGTGGCTCTTGTAGGAATATAGGTACTTGCATCAATTCTTATCAATTGTAAAACCTCAAATATTAATAATAATAAAAAATAATTTATTAAAACATAAATATAAGAAAAAAAAACTTACCATTTGTTCAATATCAGCCATGTTGTCTTGTATGTTATAAAGAGTGAATTAAGAATGGTATCTTTCATGTATTTATACCAGTATTTTCTTCCACTTTCAATCCAACTTTCATGATTTCTTGTGCTAATGATTCTGTTGCAGCATGTGAAAGTTCAGTTGCAATTTTCCTCTTTTTTTTTTCTTCTCCACTTATGGAGATTGTAGATCCTGGTATTTTCTTTGCAAGTTTGAGATGGAACTCTTCCATAATTTTCAAATGCATTCTCATTACTATTGAACCTGATGCTATTGCTCTTCTGTTTAATTTGTTCCTTTCCCCGTGTTTGATGTAGCTGCAAAAACTGCGGGAGTAGTCATTTAGAAATTTGTTACATCTCTCTTTTCCCACTATCTTTTCAATTTTTAATATACTAGTTTTGGATCCATGTTTAACTCTCAGATTGAGTCTAGGGATGTATTTGTTTCTTGTTTTTATATTAACTTTTTTGACGACCACATTGAGCTCTGTTTTTTCGTACATTTCATACCAGGACAACAATGCTTCTAGTAAAGTGTTAGGTGTCTTCCCAAGGTTTCTTTTGATAAGAGTTATGAATGAATTGTAAGCTTAAGGATCCCATGTTTGCCTACCTTTGCTCAATATATCAGCATTGGTTCTTCTGCTATATTCTATGACCTCTAGGGCTGTTTCAATTACCTGGGCTCCATGCTTAAGATATAACATACAAGATGACATCAAGGGTTCAATAGCGCTTACATTAAATTTACTCCGTACATATTCAGTCAATATATTAGGGACTACAGCAAGAATTGTTTTAGGCATCAACAATATAAAGAGATTGTGGAGAATAAAATCGAATGAGAGGCTTCCTGGAACTATCGGAGATAGGGTAAGATTTATTGCTGATGGCGAGAAAAATCTGTGGACAATTTCATGATTTCATTATATTTTTTTTACAAAATACAGGCATTTCATTCCGAAAAATAAAAATTATAATTTAAAAATTAAAGCTAATTCTGCTGGACTATGAGAAATTCCAAACAAACATTAACATACTTATTGCTACAGAGAGAATCTAATTAAGTCCGAATGTTGTTATGTAATTGATTCAGACCTCATTCTCGGTAAATAGCTCCGGGCAAACATGTAACTATTTTATATCAATAGGTTGCCATTACTTTTATAAATGAATTATTAAAAGTTGGATTAAGTTAATTTTTTTAAATAGTATGCGTAAATATTTAATAATAATAGATTGAATATAAATTTTTTTAAAATAACTATTTGCTCTTTAGTTTTTATATTAGGAATATAACGTTAATTTCTAAATATGTCCAATCCATAAAAATTGTTTAATACGTTCGCGACGAAGTGTATCGTATACGGTACATGCCGGCCATCGCCAACAGACTCAACTGACTATTGTGTCATACAAACTCAACGGCTGTGTGAAGGAAATAGATAGTGGTCTACGGCTGTACCTAAAAGTTGTGCATAAATGACCCTACGTTCGTTTCGAGATTGTTACAAATTTGGGGGGTGCAGCGCAAACTACATTTTTTTTTAATTTAATCTATGCAATCGATGTATGTGTCTACAAACTCAACGGTTGTGTGAAGGAAATAGATAATGGCCTACAGCTGTACCTAAAGGTTGTGTATAAACGACCCTACGTTCGTTTCGTGATTGTTACAAATTTGGGGGATGCAACGCAAACTACAATTTTTTTGAAATTTAATCTGTGCAATCAATGTATGTCGTAAAAAAACAAATAAAAATATTATTATTATTATTCTTAAAACTAGCTTCAAAATTCAACATAAAATCAGCTAAAACATCATAACTAAAATGATTTTCAAAGGTAAAGACACTGTCAGCGAATTATGCGTGTTTTTGGTTAAAACAATCCAAACACATTGGCTGTGCATCTGGACAGCTGTCACAATAAGTAATTATTTGTTTAGTTTTAAGTCTGGCTTCTTTAGTCCCCTTTTCTCGTTGAATCTTATCAAAGCAGACAGTGCATCTTTTGGATTTTTTTGTAAAGTTTCCCTCGACACTCTTCAGTTTATGAGTTATTTTTTTCTTGCCCTTTCTTTGATCATCTACATCCTGACTGCTTCTGTTTCATTGTCTTCGCAGTCTAGAAGTTTATCTATTATTTCTTCCCTAAATTTTAGCATGTCTATCTTTTTTTGTTATTTCTGTTGTAAATTACCCAGGAGTTTACCACACAGGTTCCAAGAATAACTTCGAACATAGCCTTCTTATACCACTTGATGGACTTCCGAAGACAAGTATAATAGCAAGGCATCTGGTCCGAATTTAATAATTTTAATTTTATATGTTCTGTGTCAGTGTTTACTTATTTACTTACTTATTTATTATTGTTATTGTCACTTTTTGCAATGTGTAAAGTTCATACGTATACGTGTATATATATATATATATATATATATATATATATATATATATATATATATATATATATATATATATCTGGTCCGAAATATCAACACCCTTTTTGGCTTTGTTATTATCTATTACCGAGTTTGTCTTCAGTTTGTTTTCGCCCATCCTGTCCTTTGACCCAGTCGAGACTAATTCGTCCATATGCTGAGGTACACTGCTTATCATGAGGAACGATCTTTCATCTTGCCATTTAAAAACTCGTACTCCGTTGCTATTTTCTTGTCCAAATATTTCGAATTTTTTGGTTTTTTTAGAACATCTTTTGGATTTCCTTTACGATTTGCTCGTAATGTACCACAGGTATAGATATTTTGTCGTAGAAGGTACTCCGATAAAGTAACGCTATTATAAAAGTTATCGGCATATAAAATTCGGCCTTCGTTTAGCAGACCTTCCATGAGTCTTACTTACATCAAAAGTGTAACCATGCCTACTATTATTCATCTCATTTTTGCTACAATATATATTCAGGTTGTAAGTGTAACCGTCAGTTGTGCATAACTTATAAATTTTGATCCCGTATTTGTGTGCTTTGGCAGGCAAATATTACCGGAAGACAAGTCTGCCTCTCCAGGGCACCATGGACTCATCAATTACAACCTCTTTACCTGGTTTTAGAGTTTTCTGGAAATTATTGATAATCATGTCCAATACATTTCTGATTTTTTGTAGTCTATCACTATTTTGGGAACCACCAACATTATCGGAAAAATGAATGAACTTCATAAGCAGATTGAACCGATCATGTTTTATGCTCCTACATAACAACTTTCGAAGTTCATCCCGTTCTGTTTCTCTCCACTGACGTATAAAAGACCTGCGAGAGAGTTCATGGTTTTGTATCTATTGCGACGCATATCTATTTGTCTCGTTCACTATTGTATCAAGAATATTATCATCTATAAATTGGCGGTATATTTTGTAGGGAGAAGACAGATCAGTTCCGTTTGTTTCCGTTCCACACTGACCGGAAAATTTAATATTGTGAGAAATATTTCCACATGTTCCCCAAGTAACTATGTATGCACAGGTGTATGCACAGGTTGAACGGTAGGTATATTTTCATCATCAGCTGTGCCACTGTCGTGATTCGATTGAATATCATCAACGCTATCCGCATCACTGTTATTGTCACAGCCATTTGATAATTATTTTGTTTGTATGCACATATATTATTATATTGAATGCTGAAGTTACAAAATCTCTTATTAAAATTCAAAGAAAGCTTTAGCTATAAAACCTTTTTAAATCATAACAATCTTTCCACTTGTCGGCAATAATTTTTATATTTTATCGCCATCACTTCGATTTATTTTGTTTATTTTAACGCGTAAGTGGTGTAATAAAAATTGATGAGGTTCTTACAGTTGACTAAGACTCTGAGGGCTGAACGGTCGATGTATCCGTGGCGTAGTATTTTTTAATTTTGTGTATGTATAGATTGATGCTTATAAGTGATAATTTTGTTACATCATTTTTTAAAAGCACGCGATATGTTTTGTTGGGAACTGGCAAATATAGATTTTCAATAATTTTGAAGTTTAATTTTGTAATATACGAACCGTGTATTTTATACGCAAATTCGGGTAGAATTGCGTTGGTACACATTTGACATATTTGGCGACCGTGACAGGACTGTTTCCATAAAATTAATCGTGGTTGTATAAGAGGTGTAACAAAAATTGAATGGACGATCACCGGACAAACTTTATCGCGTTTCGCCTGTAACTTTCGGTAAACGTGTGTGGTTTTGACCAAGTTTGCAGAGAAAAATGGATCAAAAGAAGAAACATCGCAAAGTGCTCCGTAGCACCTTCACGAGGACGGCGAATGAAATGGATAAGCTTTTGTCGGCGCCGGAGGGTGAGATACGATCAATTAAAGTTTCCTTGGATCTATTACGCCAAAAAATTGAAGACCTAAGGAAAAGTGATGAAGAAATCTACGGTCTATTACTAAGTGAAGACGCTAGTGAAGAAGACCTTTTAGCAGAAATTGAGTGTAGTGACAACTATAGCAAGAAGTTTTTGGATCTCAGTATGCAGTTCGAAGACCGTATGCAGTCAATAGTGACAGGTGCAGTGGAAGGTGAGGTAGCTTCTAGGATATCTGATGATAGGAGTAGTTTAGACAGCAGACGCGGTAAGCGAAAATTTAAATTACCTACATTAGAGTTCAAAAAATTCGACGGGAATATTAAAAACTGGTTGCCTTTTTGGTCACAATTTCAAAAAGTTCATCATGATCCTGACATAGATCCGAACGACAAGGTCGAATATTTGATTCAAGCTACTATATCGGGTAGTAGAGCTAGGCAACTAGTGGATAGTTTTCCCGCCACTGGAAGTAATTATGATGCTATGATTGACTGTCTTATTTCGCGTTTCGGTCGGGATGACTTGCAGATCGAAGTTTATGTACGGGAATTACTTAAATTAGTAATAAATAATACTGCGTCTGGCAATAAATTAGATCTATCCTTGTTATACGACAAATTAGAGACTCAGTTGAGGGTTCTGGAAACACCCGGTATTAAGTCGGATAAATACGCGGCTATGTTATTTCCTTTAGTTGAATCCTGTCTACCTTCAGATTTATTAAGAGTTTGGCAACGATTGCCAGAAAGTATCGGATCACAAGCGTCACTTGTTCTTCTTGTTCTTGAAAAAGGAAGTTGACAATGACCAGCTGAAACGCTCAATACTCCTTATAATTGAAACGCTCAATACTCCGGGAGTATTGGGTTTTTTTTGAAAGTGTAGGACTTCCAAATTCCAGAAGAACTGAAAAAGAGAAGTGATGAAAATACTAAAAATAGGGCTAAGCTCAGAGGAACAAAGTTAAATGGCCAAAGAGACACTAAATCTCAAGTGAGTGTTCGGGCTAGCTTCAATGCACTGGATTGTGGCTTTAAAGATATAAACAACAATAACAAGAGATAATGAGCTAATGAGACAAGAAAGAAATGAGACCTGGGAATATCAAACGTGATACAACTGAAGAAAGTCACTGGGAATAAATTTATAGAAAGAGAACAATAAGAAGAGAAAAGAAGGGCGCCAACTCAACGATAGTTGAGATTTTGAAGTAACAAATGAATCTGGAGATAATACTCTGAAATACAAAAATACTAAATAATAATCTTGTTTTGCTATGTTATATACTGTTAGTAGAACTGAAATAAAACTCAAAATAGCAACAATAAATATATTTATAAGAAATGTATATAGGTATATGTGTATACACAATTTACATATAATGCAAAGCTAAATAACAGTGGTAGTGGATGGTGTAAATATACAATAGGACCTAATAGCCCCTCAACAAGCGAATAATCACTACCACTGGCCAAATAAAGTATAAAAATATTAGTAAACAACAAGAATAGTCCGTAGGATAGCCAAAGTCTTAGCACAAAAAGGTAGTAATTTAACTTTAAATAGTTCTACTAATATGAGATACGAATAACAATATTGTAAAGATATCAAACTTGATAAATCTCTATTACAATTATATTAAATATATATTACATCCAAAAAGTGAGTCTTCAATACTCCTTATACAATGTTTTAAAAAAACCACATGAAATTCATTTCCCTTCCCAATATCAAAATTATTTTATATCAAATGTATTGTATTAAAAAAAATATTATATCAAAAGTGAGTTTGGTCAGTACTCTTAAAATCCTATTTAAAAAAAAACTAATAAAAAAAGGTAATATATTTTCCCTCTCCCAATAATATCAAAATTATATTTTATCAAAATGTAGTTACTTGATCATATGCATATGAAAAGTTAACAGTAAATAGAAAGTAATACGTAATACAAAAGGTCAAATAGTTAAACAACTTATCTTTACAGCACTATAAGTCCATAGGAAAAACTCCTCTTGGCACGGCTACATCAGTTTATGGCTGTAAAGACGAATCCTGGTCACAAAAGCCACAACCAGTCACTGGTCTCTGGGTGACAGCAAAATCCACGGGTTTGCTAACTATTCAAGAAATTTAGTTACTTGAGTCCTTGAGGGAATATTCTGAAGAGAATATCCTCAAGTAAAGTGAAATTAATATTTTCACGTGACGGAATATGGAGCTCGCAGCACGCCCAAAAAACTCTTCCTTTTTATGTGGAACTCTTATAAATCAGAAAATCTTGATTTTAAAAAATTTACTTATTATATTATTATGATATGATTATTAAATTAGGTATTATTTTATTCGTCCCAGATTATTTTATTGCTCCAATTCCGTCACTTTGAAGGTGGAAAAAATTTCACCGGTTGGCGTGTCTGCGTTAACGAGTTCTGACCAAAACTGACCGCTTCGCTTCCGCACAAAATCGATCTTCCTTTCAAAGCGATAACAGCGCGTGGGGAAAAATGTCGATTTAAAATCGATCGTAGGCGGGTAATAAAAATTTCTTGAGGGGTTTAAATTGGACTAGTCAGTAGCGTAAACGCTACACAGCACCTTTCTTTAGCAGTCGAGAATTTCCATTTGCATGCTGCTAAAACCGAAGATTTTAAATCTACAGGCCCAAAAACAAGGAGACACGAGGAAAACAAGCACAAGTCTCCTTCCGCGATGGGTTTAGTTAATTCTCACACCATCTATAAATGTGTTTTTTGTCAGAATTCGCATGAAAGCAGCCACTGTTTTAAAGCACAGAAATTAACTTATGACCAAAGGAAAAATATTTTGACAGAAAAAGGCGCGTGTTTTCGTTGTTTGAAAATTGGACATCAGTCTCGAAAATGTCACAGTCAATTAAGTTGTTTAATTTGCTCTAAATCGCATGTACCTTTAATGTGCACTGAACTTTCAAGACACCGGGTAAAGCAGGATACAGAAGAGCAGAAAGAAAACGATGGCATTGCCGTGCCAAGAATTGAACAGACGCTCGCTAATAGTGCTAATACGAATGTTTTTTTGCAAACTCTGCGTATTGAAATAAACTATTTAGACAAGTCGCGAGTTGTACGTGCTCTTATAGATACCGGATCGCAAAAAACGTACATTTTGAAATCTACAGCTAAATTTTTGGGTTATCCTAGTAAACGACAGATTAATCTAGTACATGGATTGTTTGGAGGAAACCAATTAGTGCAAAAACATGATTGCTATGATGTTAGAGTGTTTCATAACAATTATAGTTATACATTTGAGGCACTAGATCAAAACGTTATATGTAGCGACGTCTCTTCCATATTTAATGGTCCCTGGATAGAAGAACTTGGTATGTTTAATATAAAACTATCGGACTTGGGTGATGCGTCTCCTATAGAGATTTTAATAGGTGCTGATATTGCTGGAAAACTCTATACTGGGAGGAGGCACATATTGGAAGGTGGATTGGTAGCTGTAGAAACATTATTAGGTTGGACTTTAATGGGCAAGATACCTTTAGGTCAACGGGACAATAATACCACATCGGTTGTATCACTTTTTGTTAAAAATGCTTCAGTTAGTAATCTTTGGGAGCTAGACGTTTTGGGCATTGGTGATCCAACTGAAAGGAAGTCAAGTGAAGAAACTGCGCTAGCAGCCAGGAAACTTTTCTTTGAAACAGTGTCATCGGATTCTAGTGGACGATATGAAGTGAGACTCCCATGGCTGGAAGGACATCCAGCATTGCCGAGCAACTACCAAATTGCAAAAAGGAGACTAGAGAGCACATTTAAGAAAATAACGAAAGACGGATATCTTGAAGCCTACGACCAAATATTTAAGGATTGGTTGGACGAAGGTATAATTGAAGAAATATCCGAGGAGCAGCCTAGCCAAGAATGTCATTATTTACCCCATAGACCGATAATTAAGAGTAGAATATCAAAGAGCAAGGTAGGTATTTTTTTTTAAATATCATTCTAACTTTTAGCATCCACCCATAGCATTTCCTTTCCTAATTCGCTTGCAACATTTAATAAAACAGTACTCAATATTATCTATCTCACTCCTATATTCAATGAAAGTACATTTCAACCAACAACAACAATTTACATAATCACAATTTCGTAACTACATACGCTTGCAAATTCTATACATTTAACTAGCAATAAATTAAAATTTTTTCCCCTGCGCAGTTCTTTCTTAGTGACCTTATAATTTATTCCACAACTACTCATTACTATTTTTAAATAAATCCATTAACATAATGGCCCATTAAGATATTTTCAGAATTATAGTTTATTCGTCTTCCGGGTTTGGACCGTGTCATTTGTGAGTGACCCAAAAGTGGGTTCATCTCGACGTTTCGCTACAATTGTATGTAGCTTCTTCAGGAGAACAAAAAAAGAAAAAAGAAAGAAAGAAGAAAACAAAGAACAGGAAGATGGGTAGTTAGCAACGGTAACTCAGTTACTCAACGCAACCAGAGGCGAATACTAACTACCAAGATGGGCATTTGGTCACAGTAACTCAACTACTCAACGCAGCCAGAGGTGAAAACCAAATGCCAGGACAGGGATTCACGTCCAACAGCTCAGAACACTAACGCGTCGAGAGGCGGGGAGTGGGATTCACTCCCCGCCGATTCAATCCCCGCTACATACGATTGTAGCGAAACGTCGAGATGAACCCACTTTTGGGTCACTCACAAATGACACGGTCCAAACCCGGAAGACGAATAAACTATAATTCTGA
The DNA here is from genome assembly GCA_918026665.1 of Diabrotica balteata. NCBI lineage: Eukaryota > Metazoa > Arthropoda > Insecta > Coleoptera > Chrysomelidae > Diabrotica > Diabrotica balteata. The sequence continues at coordinate 633,847 of CAKJVB030000005.1, forward strand.
CTCTGGCCGTGAAAGCCTACGATTTCAAGATATTTTCAGTCTACTAATGACCCAACCACTAACATACATTAAACAATTTTTTATTGATTGGACATATTTAGAAATTAACGTTATTTTCCTAATATTAAAACTCAAGAGTAAATTGTTATTTTAAAAAAATTTATATTTAATCTATTATTAAATATTTTGTTTATTAAAAACGTTTGTATAAGATCTATAATCGCCTCTGGCTTGAAAGTGAATTTATTCTTACATATTGTACATGAATATATATTATTTAGTCTGATGCAATTAGGCAGTTGAATAAAAAAAAACAATTTTTAGATTTATTAAAAGAATACTAGTCGTTTGTATCTAAACGTAACTAGTTACATAATTTTTTGTACAAGAATTGCAAAACTGGTGTTTGATTTTTTAAAAATGAAAAAGTGAACGTAATACATACTTGAAGTAATATTAAAGTAAGCGAGGTTAATTGCATTTCCTATAAATGCACCTAGTTGTGTAACTATGTATATAACGATTAGAGAGTAGTTGTTAAATTTTTAAAAATTCAGAAAGTGAACGTAAGAATTTTTATTTTAAGTGCTATTTAAGGCTGCAAATTTTAGTGAAGAAAATAGTTGCAGTCTGAAGTCTGAACAACAAACAAAACAGTTATTTAGTTAGTCGTGTTGGTGCTAATATTATTCTAAAAAACAAAAGTAAGTTATTACTGTTATCATTAAAATTATTCGTTATATATAATTATATATATATATATATATTATATATATATATATATATATATATATATATATATATATATATATATATATATATATATATTTATATATATTTAAAACAAAATCCATTATCACTTGTTAAATATTAATTTACTACCTCTTAACAGACCTTGCTCTTTTTCTATAGGTCTGATCTTTTCTGATTCATTTTTTGCAGAGAAAACTTTAGCTTTTCTTTGGTTTCTTGTTCTTTTTTTACATTCCTTTACAGGCTGTTATACAATTTTACCTGATTGTTGATTATACTTAATTCGTTTCTATTCTCTATTTTTGTTTTAGTTAGTAATCTTAATTTTATTGAAATCTTCTTTAACATAATACTTCAATCTGTATTTTGATCTTCCTCTAGGTATTTTATTTGTATGTTTTCACTTAAATATTTTCTTTTCTAGAATTAGCATACCTTCTTCTCCTCATAGTACATGCCTAAGCTATGTCAGCCTTTGAACTTTTATATATCTGAATTTATTTTTTTTTTCACTCATCTTAATATTTATGTTATTGTTAAATAATCATTTAAACTTTCAGTGTTTTATTTTCTTTTTTTTTAGTTCAGACAGATTGTCTCTACTAAGTAGGTTAGACTTTATTTGCATGATTTCATTCATTTTGATGTTTTGTTGATATATATATATATATATATATATATATATATATATATATATATATATATATATATATATATATCTATATATCTACCTTTTTGTCTAATAGTTTTTTCGTTCTATACATGGTTGTTTATTTATTTTAGATGGATCTTAAATTATTAAATTCTGTGTCTATTGTAGACAAATACAAGAAACCGATTACAAAATTACAAGATCTTATACTTGGACAGCGGAATAAAATTTTATCTGCCAAGATTATCTTAAGCAGATTTGGGGAAGCTGTTTTGTTAGAATTAGAGGCCAACGTCACATTTTTGCCGCAGAGGGTAACAACAGAATACAAACCATTTGTTGAATATTTTGAACCTGGAAAGTACGCAGTTGTGTTCCGAGGAACTGTGGAAGTCGGAAAGCCCCATCCAGCAGTATCATTTGAAATTGTGAAATTTTAAACTGAGTAAGTTACATTTTTAATATGAATAGTAATACGATAGGAAATATAAAAATTAATAAATGTACTTTATCTAAAGTGGATAAAACCATAAAATTGATTAAAGCTAATAAAACTGAAAAAATATCAATAACATTAATAAATCAACACATTAAAACATGTAATAAAGTTTTGGAAAAATTTAAATTTTCTGTGGGGGAGAAAAAAAAATTTTGTCTAAAGTAGGTCATCTAAAAAGAATAAGAGCTTTATTAAAATTGAAGAATAGGAAAGAAGGATTAAAATCACCTAGAAGGATTTGTTGGGAAAACATAAATTCATGCTTTAAGAGTAGAATTCAAACAGGTGTTATTATTAATTTAAAACATAAAGATATCAAAGAATTTTTATCTGATGCGTTTAATTTGTTAAAAGAGAAACTTATAAATATTTTTAAACAAATGTTGGTTGTAAAGGTTAATACTACTTTTTGGGGAGAATTTGTAAGACAGTCAAATGAACAGGAAATAATTGACCACAAACATTTTAATACCCCTAATGTAGTTCTAGACCAAGGGACTAATTTATCAGAGTGGTTTCAAGAACATATTGTAGATTATATATTAAATAAAGTAACAGAGTTTTCCGATGAAGGAAGTGGTTGGGCTTTACAGAAAATTTTAATGTTAGAAGTAGCCATAAACAAATATGAAATAGGTAATGGTTCTTGTTTTATTAAAATACCAGCGCAAATAGCCAACAAAAAAGCATGTATAAACATTCAAAATATGGATCATGCTTGTTTTTTCTGGGCTATAGTCAGTGCTTTGCATCCTCCCAAAGGAGATTATAGATTAACGAGTTCATATCCATTTTATAGGCTTGTTTTAAATACAGATGATCTCGAAACACCTATGAAATTAAATCAAATTGCAAAATTTGAAAAATTAAATGATATTTCTGTAAATGTTTATGCTTTGGAGTTAAACGAAACAGAAAAAAAATCCTTTTACGTTGTAGTGCCTGCTAGGTTGACAAAAAAGAAACTAAATCGTCATGTTAATTTGTTATTAATTCAAAATAAATATTTTCCTAAATTAAATGATTATGAGGCAGTTGTAGAAGATAATGAAAATACTGATATTAGGTTTCACTACTGCTGGATTAAAGATCTTTCTAAACTTTTATCCAACCAACTCAGTAAACATCATGGAAAAAAAATTTTTTGTGATCGTTGTCTAAATTATTTTTCAAGCGAGGATAAATTAAAGGACCATATTGTTTTATGTGAAAATCTTAACGACTGTAAAATATAATTTCCAAAATATGATTTTGTGGAATTTAAAAATCATGTATATAAACAGAAAGCACCTTTTATCGTGTATGCTGACATTGAATGTATTTTGGAACCGTGTAATACAAAATTATCTAAAACAACAAAAAAGTATCAAGAACATAAAGCGTTCTCAGCAGGTTATTACCTAAAATGTTCTTACGATAATTCTCTTTCCTATTACAAGAGCTATCAAAATTTAGATTGTATGGAGTGGTTTGCAAGTGAACTTTCAAAAATTGCAAAATTTGTAGAGAGTAAAATGTTGAATATAGAGCCAATGGTGGAGCAACCAAGTACTATTAATGTGTCCACATGCCATATTTGTGAAAAAATATTTAAGGCAAGCGACATTATTGTACGTGATCATGACCATTTTACAGGAAAATTTAGGAACTTTGCCCACCAAGAATGTAATCTTTCTTTCAAAAAATTATTCATAGTGCCAATAATCTATCATAATTTGTCACATTACGACAGTAATTTTATTATAAGAGATATAACAAAACGTGGTCGTGTAAGTGTACTTCCTTTAAACAAAAATAAATATATATCGTTTACACTTTTCGATGATGAAACTAGTATTAAATTTAGATTTATAGATTCTTTTAAATTTATGAGTGCTAGTCTTGATGAACTTGTGACCACATTATCTTTGGATAATTTTGAAAATTTAAAGCATGAATTTAAAGATTTGGACAATAATAAATTTAAACTCTTAACTAAAAAAGGTATTTTTCCTTACGACTATTTGGATAATATAAATAAATTAAATGATAATCAACTGCCTGTAATTGAAAATTTTTATAGCAAGTTGCATGATTTAGATCTTTGTGCTGAAGATTATACACATGCACAAAATGTATGGCAATCATTTGATATACAAACGCTTGGAGAATATAGTAATTTATACATGAAAACTGATATATTGCTACTTGCAGATGTCATGGAAAATTTTAGAAAAACAGCTTTGAATACCTATGGTTTAGACCCCGCCTGGTATTTTACTATGCCCGGATATACGTGGGATGCTATGCTTAAGTATACAAAATGTAAATTACAAATCTTAAAAGATGTTGACATGGTAATGTTTATAGAAAAAGCAATTCGAGGTGGAATTTCTGTTTGTTGTAACAGATATTCAGAAGCTAACAATAAATATATGTTTAACTATGACCCAACAAAACCTAAAAAGTCTTTGTTATATTTAGATGTAAATAATTTGTATGGATGGGCCATGGCACAATTTTTACCGTATGGTGGGTTTAAATGGGTATCTACAAACATTGATGTGACTACCGTGTCAGACAATTCTCCGGTGGGATATATTCTAGAAGTTGATTTAGAATATCCCCAAGAGTTACATGATCTTCATAAAGATTTTCCATTTTGTGCTGAACATTCTGTTCCACCGTCATCAAAATTACCAAAATTAATAGCTAATTTACATAATAAAAAAAATTATGTACTACATTATAGAAATTTAAAACAAGCTATAGCACACGGTTTGGTGTTAACAAAAATACATAAAGTTTTACAATTTAATCAATCGGCTTGGTTAAAACCTTACATCCAGCTTAATACTGATTTGAGGGCCAAAGCTACTACAAACTTTTAAAAGAATCAGTTCAAAAATGCTAATAATTGTGTTTTCGGCAAAACAATGGAGAATATTAGACATCATAGGTTAGTAAAATTAGTAAAAAGTTGGAATGGTCGTTATGGAGCTAAAAATTTAATTGCTAGTCCAAGATTTCTTAACAGAACAATTTTTGATGATGATTTTATGGCCATTGAATTAAAGAAAGCTGAGCTAATTTTTAATAAACCTTTGTACATTGGAATGTCTATTTTAGATATTTCAAAAACTTGTATGTATGAATTTCACTACAACTTTATGTTACCCACAGTCGGAGTTGAAGATTGTAAGCTAATGTATACTGATACTGACAGTTTTATTTATGAATTGGCTTGTGATGATGTATATAATGATATAATTTACCAAAACTTGGCTAAATTTGACACATCAGACTATGATGAAAATAATGTCTTTAAAATTCCATTAGCTAATAAAAAAATACCTGGTTTAATGAAGGATGAAGCTAATGGCAAAATAATGACACATTTCGCCGGACTTCGTTCAAAGATATATTCCTACAAAATACAAGTAACTAAGGAGGAGATAGAACTCTTAAGAAAAAAGCTGTTGAAGAAAGGCTTTAACAAAAAACGTATTGCTAGTGAACTTAGAAATATAGGTATTGGAAAAAAATCTAAAGGTATTAAAAAGACTATTGTTAAAAATAAAATTACATTTGAAGATTATGTTAATTGCCTTAAAGATTTTAAAGAAAAAATTGTAACCCAACAAAGTATTTGTTCTTATGCGCATAAGGTTTTTAGTATAGAACAAACAAAAATTGCATTAAGTCCTTTTAATGACAAACGTCGGTTAATTCCTAGTTCATTTGACACATTTCCATGGGGACATTATAGTGAATAACAATTATATTTTTGTTTTAGAACAAATATGTCTCTGCAAGAGCTTTGCATTAAAACTATTTGTGAAAGTGTTAGCAATATCTGTGACTTTCTCTACATGTCCTCTAGAATCACCTGTGGGTATGGAAATTTGTCAAAAGTATGCTATGTACAAATTTGATAAATTAGTAAGAGATAATGTAGTGTCCTATGAAGCAGACTTTAAGCTTGTTTCTTACAGTGAGGAATCATGTAAAGATTGCTTTTCTAAAGCTAATAAAAATGTACAACTTCAAAATTTGTAAACTTTAATGAATACAATCTAAATTTTTGTTTTGATTGTGCACGTGATTTTGATAAAATGTTAAGAATGCTTTACATATTTCCTACATACAAGCACATTGAGTCAAGTAAAATCTATACTACAACTAATATATCTGAACTTTTCTATAATAGAAATTCCCGATGTCAAAATTCATTTGATCATTTTCTATTTACTATACAGACAGTCTACGACTGCAACTGCATTGAGAAAAGTATGTTACTACAAGAAATTTGTCTTAAAAATATTTGTCAAAATATTAAAAGTATTAGTGAATTTGCAAATGTGTCATTGCTTCCTTGGAGACTAACTCTCGAAATTTTAAAAAAGTATGTTAAATACAGAATTGAAAAACTAAATACAGGTTATAAACTAATTAATTTACAATACTCTTGTTCAACAGAACTATTAAGACATAAAAAAAGAAAACACGAATGTCAGGTGTGGTGTGTTTCATCCAATTATTTTCAAGTTTTAGATTATGATCTGAATTTATGTTTTAATTGTTTCAAAATATTTTATCAAGGATTAAAATCAAACGGTAAAAATTGTAAATACACACAAATTATTTCAAAAGAAACTTTATACAGAAATCAATTAAACGTTAATATTTGTAACAAAAAGTTAATCTGTCAGAATGAGTTTAATCATTTTTTGTTTACTTGGAAATGTGAGTATTTATGTAATTGTGGTTCCTGTATCTTTCCCTCAGTATATTCTCAACTCACTCTGCCTCCTCAATTTTATTCACTTTAATAAATTACTAAATGTTATTTCTTATATTATTACTTTGATTAAAAATGTAGCTTAATCATTAGAGAGTATAATTAGTATTATATTATTATCTTTAATATTATTGCCTATAATTATTGTAGTTGGTTTTGGATAAAATAAAAAACAGTTTATAAAAGATTTATTTTATTATTATTCATACAAAATATCTTTATTACAATTGAACAATGCCTATTTTACAAAAATGACATCTTGATTGTGATGTTGGTGGCCCATCTACATGATTCTGCCATTCAGGACGATTATAATGAACAAAGCATGGTAACTGAACTTGCAATTCAAAATTGTTTCGATAATCTTGGGGAAGCTTGTTCCACACATGTAAAAGTTCAACTGGTGAAGCTGCCTGAATTAAATAGTCCAAGGGAAATTTACCTAGATCCTCTTCTGAAAATTGATATAGGCTTCGTTTGTAGTGCCAGTGTTCTCGTAGTGGATAAACACAAGAACAATTTTCTTGTGACATTGTGTATTGAAAATATAGCACTATCAATAGAGACAATCTTGCACGAATAAAATATCTATACTGAATAAATTTGTCTTTCTCCTTTGTTTTTATAAAGTATTGTGGTGGGGTTAATCAATACTTTGTTTACATGCTTTACAACAAGTCATGACTTGTTTTGTTTTAGGGTGTATATTTGGTTAAAGAAAATATTATAATATACAATATGTATATTTAGATCTTTTTTATTATTCATCCATTAAACAATTTTTATATAAAAAAAATACATTTGATAAAGCACACATACATTTATTATTATCATTATGATAAAAGCACATTGGTTGGGTTAGTTCCAATTTTGGTTGTTCGTCAAGTTCATAAATTTTGGATGTACAGTATTTCATGATGACATCAGCTTTTTCTTTTCCTTTAACAAAAACCATGTCTGCATTTTTGGTTAGATATTTTATTATATTTCCAAGGTGATATAGATGTGTGAAACCGGCATCCCATTCAATACTATGATGATTTTTAATTAACCATTTTGCTTGATGTTGTAAATCAGAAGGAAGACAATGAAACGGAAATGGAGGTTTGAATAAATAATGACTGACTCGTTGACCATCAAAACATGCTAATTCCTTGACTATAAATTTATTATTTTCCATTTTAAAACCTTGAATATCTATAATTACCTTCATATTGTAAGGTGTTGTAGTTTTTTCAAAACCAATTTTTTCTTTTCAAAATATAAAATTTCTGCTTTTAGTTTTGATAATTCACAGATGAACAGATGTAATTTACGTCTATACTCTTCCAACATTGGTGAATAACTGTTTATTGTCGTACAATTTTGGTTAAAGGATTATAATAGAATTCTTTTTCATGTAAAATAAGACAGTAAGCTGACACGTCATTTCCAGTACTTTGAGAAGTTTCAAATTCTATTCGCAAAACAACAGATCCACTTTGAATAATTTCTTTTTGGTGTGAACATTCAATGTGAATGACTGGAGCTGAATCTTTGAATTCTTTTGGGTTGAATATTGGTTGATCTGTTTTTATGTGGTAGTAACTTTCTTGAAAATTAGCATACATTTCGTATAGGGTTGCAAAGCGATTACTGTTAAAATCCAAGTTTAAGTCTTGATATGGAAATCTTTCACTGTTTAGAAATACTCGTATGTTTGTTAAGTAACAATGATCAAATTTGCTCATATCCTTTAAAATATTTCCTTTACGACCTTTCTGAAATGCAACTATAATATGTCGAGGACTTTCTAATTTTGTTGAAGTCTTAACAGGCCAAGTATGACGAGTTGAATCATTCAAAGTAGGATATTCTATTAATTCCCAACTTCTAAATTTAATAGGTAGTTCTGTGTTACTGCGAATTATTTTATTTAACCGTAGCTGCTCCTTGATACTTGGTGTTATATGCGGTACATTCCAATATAATTTAGTGATTTTGATTTTTGGCTTTTCCGTATTGTCGCTTGCAATTATAGCATCGTTGTCGTCTTTTTCTCGAATAAGAATAAATTCTTGCCTCATATTTATTACAATTTTTTGAAAATCTTCAAAAAACCCAGACAGATATTTTAAAGGAATAGAGAGATTAAAATTTCCTCTGTTGTCAATTAACACTTTATCGTTTCCATCTTTTGGAAACCATCCTCCGTTTTGCATCAATTTACTTTCATTTTCGTTTAAAGACAAATAATTTTTCAAAGTGGAAACCAAACCTACATTTCGTACTGCATCTATTACTACTCCATTCAATTCATATCTAAGTTCTCTAAACAAATATGCAATTCTATTATTAATTAAACTAAATTTTGTTGGTAAGTTGTCTGCTTCAGTTTGCAATACTCCTTCAATGTAAAGTACAGAGTTACATGGTAGCGTAAATGAGTCCAATTCTTGGACGCAAATTCTATGTTCATCGTTGTAGTTGAAAGATGTTGAATTGTACGGTTGGTATGTGTGAAATTGATAATCTTCAATGGTTGTGTCACTAAAGGGTTCACCAGTTACATTTAATAATTCCATTATACTAATACACGAAAACCAAGCTGCTTCAAAAATTCACGATTTTCTCTTGTTATACGATTATCCGTTGTTGTTGAGGAACTGGTTGGTCTTTGTTTCTGATGTTGCTTTTTATACTGTTTGTTGGTATTGTTTTTATTTCTGTTATTGTTATTATAAGGGTGTCCAAACTGATAAAATTGTAACACCATTTCTATTCAACTTTTCTCAGATGTAATCGAATTGTAATAGTTTCGTTGCGAAAATTTACCAAATTACCGGCCTGATCAAGAACCCTCACAGTTATATTGTTGATTGTTTTAATGCTGACAGGAAAATACAATATGGTTAGTGGTTGCTCGACTATTTTATACCCGTTCGGAACCAGTGGAAAGAACTGGTGTATAAGATGAACCGGTTGTCCATGTAAAAATGATCCTGCAGCTATATTACAATCAATACATATGGTATTAATTTTTAATATATTAATTTTTTGTGTTGAGGTGTGTTGTCGGTTTGGTTCAAGTTTCACCTTATTACCAAATCCTAGTAAACCACCAATAGAATTATCAACACTGAAATTAATCCAATGACTACTTTTAATTGTGACAGTAGTTGTTTTTATGTCTGACGTTATGCGAGTAGTGACTCCAGACTAACATTTTTCTTTGTAAAATTTCTATTATTTCATTAATTTCATATCCACCCACTGGTATCTCAAATCTAAAGTTATCATGATCACCCCATACAAACACATTGTTTGTTTCATCCACATTTGGAATGCTATTAAATGTGTCAAAATTGGCTAATCCAATTTCATACTGTTCTTCGCTTTCCAAATAAATCGGTGGGTTAAAAGTGTCACTTAAAACTGAAGATTCTCCACTAAGTATAAACGTGAATGACATGATTAAAAGTTCGCATAGAAATGATGTTTTATAGATTAATTGCAGAGGTTATATAAAAATTTTAAACAAAACTGTCCACACTGATATGAGTTAAATTTTTGCATTGCATCATAATTATATTTGATTTTTACTTCTCCGTTACTTTTAAAATACTTTATTACTTCAACTGGAGGGGACAAGTTTCCATAACTGTCATAATATGTAATATTTTTCTTATGTTTACAATATGCTGTCCAGTGTGTTCCAGGTCCCTTTTGAGTGTCTAGATTGATAATACCAGATTCACTAGTTTTCCGTATAAATTTTGGTAAAGAATCACGCATGAAGACACCACGAAAATGTGGAATTTTTAATATTTTTGCATATTTGTTAAGATCTTCATCAGTCATGATATGTCGCGGTAACTTTATCGGGAGTTTTTTGAATATGGTTTTAAAAAAAATCCCTTTCCCTTTTGACATTTTCCTTTTTTTGAACTCTGCTTCTTCTTCTTTTTAAAACCATACCCTTTGTATGGTCTTAAATAGTATCCTTTGCCAGATTTTTGTTCCATAGCTATGTTATGTCGATGTTGTTCCTCTAACTGTTCTCTATTGTTCTTTGCGTCATTAACCGCCTTTGCAATGCTCGCTCCCCCACCCGCTACGGCCCCAAGGGCTCCCAATAAGGGCAACAAGAAGGGTAAAAATCCTCCCTTTTTTGGAGACGGAATAATTCGTAATTTTCGTTTTTTCTTTAATATTCTACCTTTTTTGTTAAAATTTTTTAGACCCATTCCTAGTTTACGTTTTCCCTTCATGGCAGTAGTTACAAACCAAGCGGCTACTTTCTCTCCTAATTTAGCGTGTTTTGCTTTTACTCTTTCCCAAGCTCTATTTTCTAATATTTCGTCAGCTCGATGTCTATCAGCGAGATCTTTACTATGAGAGTATGCTATATCGTGTTCTTTACAAGCACTATCCAATGGGTTAATTCCCCTATCTCCACGTGCCAAGCGTTCCTGTAACTTTGTTCCCGCTAAAACAAAATTACTTAGAGTTAGAGAAATTTACAATAGGAGAAATTACTTTAACTTACGACCACAAAAACTATACTTTGGAATATGTAGCTCAAAAGGTAGTTTATTAATTAATGTGTTGACCAAACCTTTTCCCTTTTTATGACCTTTAACTTTTCTGGTTTTAACCATTCTAGCTGGTAATATAAACCCATCTGCCTTTATATACCTACGTTAGTCAACATGAAGATGTTAAAACATAAGGTTTCATTGCCGGTAAAAAAATATGATTTTGATAGTGTACAGTCGGTTGGAAAACATGAAGTATTATTTGGTGGGGATTCTAAAAGAGGTTTGATTGTAGGCCCTAGCGGTTGTGGTAAAACCAACGTCATGTTGTCACTCTTAGAACATCCAAATGGTTTACGATTTATTGACGAAATATTGACACTAATTCTGTTATCATATTTGACGACGTTGCATCATGTGATCAAAATATAATAAAAGAGAACTTTTGTTTTGGACGACATAGACAAACAGATTGTTTTTATATTTGTCAGACATATTCTGCTGTGCCAAAACAACTTATTCGTGATAATGCGAATTTGTTAATTATTTTTCCTCAAGACGCTACTAATTTAAAACACATTTATGATGATCATGCAAACATTGACATGGATTTTCATTCTTTTAAGGAGATAGCATCATCTTGTTGGAAAAATAAATATGACTTTCTTGTTATCGATAAAGATTGTAGTTTATCTTCGGGAAGGTACAGAAAAGGCTTTGATACAAACATCAATATATAAAAGGTGTATGTTTAGTATTTATTAGTCATGATGGATCCTTTATTAGCGAAACAACTCATACAAGCCAGGCAGGCGTTAAGAAAAAAGTATAAAAGTATTAAAGGAAATATTATAAAGTCTCAAACAGAATTGGAAAAAGCATACGAACCTGTAACTAGACCACTAAAAGCCCTCGTTGATAAATTAGAATACAATGATATTAAACAAGAAATGGTTTCACCAAAATCTGAAAAATCTAACACAACGCCAAGAATACGGCGATTTGATCAATTTGCATTCGTGACACCACAACGAGAACCACATTCATTACAACAATTTTTTGAAGAACCTCAGTTTAATAGTACACGAATGGAACAACCAAATATTCCTATGCATGAACAAACTTATGAGTCGAGAAATGACGAAGGAGATCTACCAGATCGAACAAGAGAAGACCAATTTATTAATGATAATATTTCTCAATTTTATCAAACAATTACTAACCCACAAGTTTTACGAGAATATTTTGAGCAATTTAAATCACCTCTACCTCGAGAATTCATTGAAGGTATGGTAAGGGATACTGAGGGTAAATATGATCATATTTTAGGCATTTTTCATAATCCCATCGAAGATAAATTTTTTATTGGAGATTCCGAAGTAAAATTTAAAGGGTCTAATTTTCTGGTAAAGGGTATTCGTTATCCGGGAAATGTTGGACTTTACGAATTAATGTTTTTAAAAAATCCAATTAGTTATACAAAAGAAGACACTGCAAATTATGCAGATATTATTAATAGGACTAACGCACATCGTCGAGATAATAAAAGTGGTTTGCCTGTTAGAAAATTCCCTTCTGATATTAAAGATAAATATCATTTCATTATAAAACCTCTTTTGGAAGATCGAACTCGTCCCAGATCTGGTTCAATTCCTTCATCTTTGTTATTAAAAAGAAATGTACTTACAAGAAACATGAAAAAAACACAAGGAAAAGGTTTAACAATGATGGATTATAACAATAAGCACATCGATTACAAGTATTTTGATTCCTACAATGAGTTGGTGGAAAGAAAAAAACTACTCATTGCTTCCCAGAGAGGGGGAAATTCTGGTCTTAATAATGAGATTATTTCTATTATAGAAGAACTACGTGAAGGTAATATCATTTTATAAATAAAGCTGTTTGTATTCTCCCATTTTAGTATTAACTATGCCGTTAAATAAATTTAATCAACACTATCTGACCAACGACTCTAATTCAGATGATACTGTTTTAACTTCAACACCATTGCTTTCAACACCATTGCCCACAACGCCATTTTATATTTGTCAACCTGATAAATATCATAGTAAATGCATTGTAACTGTACGTGGAAGTAAAAATATGACCCTTAGTAAGACTCACTACATTTTAGACAATAATACTACATCATACATAATACCTGTTACTGGAAAAGTTGAGAGTATTCAGTCTTTTCCTAGTACATTACAAATTCATTATAAAAACCGAGATAATTCTATTCATCAGCTTGTACATGATAATATTGTGACTAAAGGTGACAATATGCAATTTCTTCTTGGAACCAAAAAGTCTACATCAGACAAACTATACGTGGAATTTGTTATTCAATGTCCTTTGAGTAAGGATTCCTTATAAATATGATATGTTTTGTTGTTCTCAACATTTTAAATTATGCCTTTGAATCGTTTCAATCAACATTTTCTACGCGCTCCTACTAAGACCCTTCCTTCAGAGGAACTTGTGTCAGCAACAGAAAATAATCAATCCTTAAATTATGCATTCTACATTTGTGATTCTTTTGACTATCATGTTAAAATTATACTTCGTTTGAAGGGTGACAAGAAAACTAATTTGAACAAAGATTTTTATGTTCTAGATAATGGTGGTATAGCATATAAATTTCTTCTAACAGGAAAAATTGATAGCGTAGCGCATTATTCTGCTGACGGTGAAGTTTTAATTAACAATTCATCTTACAAATTCCATCAATTAGCTGGCAAAATTATTAACAAAGGTGATAAAATAGTATTTAAACTGGGTACTCCTTCCTCGATTTGTATTGATATGGTTTTACAGTGTCCATTAGTGAAAAATGAGTAAAGCACAAGTTGTAGCCGAACTTCATAAACCGGCACGAATTAATTATAGAAGGCGCCATGTTGTGGTTAAAAATCTTCATGATTTACTGCAAAGTGATTTAGCTATAATGTCTCAATTTTCAAAAGAAAATCGAGGGTACAATTATATTCTCATTGTAATTAACGCTTTCAGTAAATTTGTTTGGGCAGTACCAGTAAAGCGAAAAACCGGTCATGATATTAGTAATGCAATGAAAACGATATTAGGTCAAATGAGAATTATACCAAAAAATTTACAAACCGATATGGGAAAAGAATTTTACAATAAACAATTCCAAGATCTCATGCAACATTATGGAATTAATCACTATAGTACATTTACAAATGTAAAAGCCAGTATGGCAGAAAGGGTAATTAGAACACTAAAGTCATTACTCTGGAAACAGTTTAGCTTAGAAGGTTCACATAAATGGTTAAATATTCTTCCAAAAATTGTAGAAACATATAACACTAAACATTCAACAACAGGGGCAGTTCCAAGTAAAATCAATGATAAAACTGCAAAATCCATTACCGTCTTTCAACAAATTAAAACAGTAGATCCAAAAAAACCAAAATTTAAAAAAGACGATTATGTTCGGATTAGTCGAGCTCGTCATACATTTAACAAAGCTTATACACCGAACTGGACGACTGAAGTTTTCAAAATTAAAAAAGTTAAGCTGACCAATCCAATCACATACATTTTAGAAGATTCTAAAAATGAGGAAATTCAGGGTGGGTTTTATACAGAGGAGTTACAAAAGGTAAGAGACCCCAACGTGTTCCTTGTGGAAAAAGTTCTTCGCAAAAAGGGAAATAAATTGTATGTTCAATGGTTGGGTCTAAAGGATCGATCATGGATATTAAAAAAAGATTTATTATAAAATGTATAATTTTAATTTTTAAAATAAAAAATTTTTAACTCTTTTTGTATTTTTTATTTCCATTATTTTTTAAAATTAGTGTAATAGGGATTGTATGTTTTTATAATAATAAACAAGTAAATACACAAAATGTTTTATTTGTTGATAAACCTTATTTCTATGATTAGTATCTAAAACAGGATTAATATAAATAGCAGATTCTTGAATGCGACGTCTGAACCGGTCTCGATCAAGGGCAGCCTGTTGCCATGTACTGCACCTTGCTGCTTGGTATGCATAGTTCCATGTGTATAGAATGTGCACTTGTGGTTTACAAAATCGTACCTTTTTCATGATTTGTTTCTTCTATGAGCAGCTCAGGATAATTGTAAATTACTTCCAATCCAAAAGTGTACATCTCAGGGTTCAGTCTTTTTATAGTTTCTAACAGAGACAGTGATGTCTCAATTATTTCATTTGTTTTTATTCCCGCACGCAAAAGATTTATAACTACACCAAATCCTTGATGTTGTAGAAGCTCTAGTCTGTATTGAATAATTGGATTTAAATGCCACAATTTTGATATTGATTTAAAGCCCAACCGAACACTAGAGTCACCAGTATAAATTCTTACAACACTAGTATGTGTAAGCTGCTTTACTTCAACACCAAATCTTCCTATGTCTATTAGGTCTTTAACGTCAGATGTAACTAGTAAACTGTTAATTATCTCTTTGTTTGTTACAAAATAATTCCAATCCTTTTCAGAAAAAACCACCATATCATTTTTATTTCCAGATATTATTACACATGGGTTGTAATTTAATTGAAATGATAAGCAGACTGATACATACTTTGATTTTTTTGGATTTAAGTAAAACCGCCGTTCACATAAAAACACATCTTTTTGCATTTCTGAAGTACACATTACTAACAATTTATCTCAACTATTTTTTTCTCGTTTTTTGTTTCACAATATTAAGGTTTCCAACATGATTCAAGGTTAAATGAAAGGCATGTTGTTTATTTATCTTTATTTAAGTCTTTCTATACATGCATACGTTGGCCTTGCCTTATTTATCGTATTTGCAAATATCAAAATAGATACAATAATAATTAAAGTCAAAACTATACAAGTCAATAAATATAATTTAGAAAATTCCTCCTGTCCGCTAATGATACTTGTAGTGGAAGGCTCCAAGAAAACTGTTTGCCATGTATTTTGATCACTTTCAGAATTATCGGAAAATATTATTTTTAACTTATAATTAAAAAAAGTTAAATTTGTTTTTGGAATATCTGTTTGAAATACTGAGAGATGTCCATTATTTTCTTGGGAAGTACTTAACATTTTTCATGATGTACGATTACACTCTTGTTTTGTATTGTTCATATCAAAACAAACTGCTACATAATGGGCACTATATGGTACGTTTGTGTACAATATGTTGTTGACTATTGCAACCAAAATAATATAATTTGTTTTTAATAAACACATTTTTAATTGCTAATTGAAACTGTGCACTCTCTTTAACAGCTCATTCAACACTGACTACCTTCCTATTGAATTAACCTATTAAAATAAAACACATTAATAAATAAACAATTTTTTATTTATTATTATTATTATTTATTTCTTGGTGTCGTTTTACTTCATTTTGTCGAAATCTTTTTTTTAGCTTTTTATTTTTGGACACCGGAATAGTTAAAATAATGTTTCGATTTAAATTTGGTTTATACGTTGGATAATCGTCTTCGTTGTCCCAATTTTCCTCCTCCTGTGGGCTTCTTTCTGGAACGGTTTTCTGTGAAAAAAAAACAATATCAAAATTTGTGAAATATATATATATATATATATATATATATATATATATATATATATATATATATATATATGTTTAGGTTATTATTGAACTCAAATACTTACCAAATTTAGTTTTTTAATGATGAATTAAGACCAAAACCCCTCTCAAATACTTACCAAATTTAGTTTTTTAATGATGAATTAAGACTTGAGGAACCAAAACCCCTGTCTCCTCTCTCAGTGTAACTAAGAGCATTTACTTCTTCAATTTTGGGAATTGTACATTTTTCAAAAATAAGCTGTGCAATTTTGTCACCTCGACTAAAATAAACTTCTTCACTTGAGGTATTATATAATAAAACTTTAACTGTTCCTCTGTAATCAGGATCTATCACTCCAGCCAAAACATCAATCCCTTTATTAAGAGCCAACCCTGACCTAGGGGCAATTCTACAATAGACCCCTTGCGAGAATTCCATTTTTAATAATATGTCAACCAAAAATCTAGACTGTGGCTGAATAGTAAAACTGCTAGGAGTTTTAACATCAAAACCCACAGAATAAGGTGTGGCTCTTGTAGGAATAAAGGCACTTGCATCAATTCTCATCAATTTTAAAACCTCAAATATTAATAATAATAAAAATAATATATTAAAACATAAATATAAGAAAGAAAAAACTTACCATTTGTTCAATATCAGCCATGTTGTTGTTGTCGTATGTTTGTATGTTATTGAGAGTGAATTAGGAATGGTATCTTTCATGTATTTATACCAGTATTTCCTTTCACTTTCAATACAAAATTCATGATTTCATTATAATTTTTTACAAAATACAGGCATTTCATTCCGAAAAATAAAAATTTTAATTTAAAAATTAAAGATAATTCTGCTGGACTATGAGAAATTCCAAACAAGCATTTGCATACATCGCTAATGCAGAGAGAACCATAATTAAGAACGGAATGTTGTTATGTAATTGATTCAGACTTCATTCTCGGTAAATAGCTCCGGGCAAACATGTAATTATTAGTAGGTTACCGGAATGAAGTATCAAGGCACAGTTATTTGAATAAATTCACTTTCAAGCCAGAGGCGATTATAGATCTTATACAAACGTTTTTAATAAACAAAATATTTAATAATAGATTAAATATAAATTTTTTTAAAATAACAATTTGCTCTTGAGTTTTAATATTAGGAAAATAACGTTAATTTCTAAATATGTTCAATCAATAAAAAATTGTTTAATTTATGTTAGTGGTTGGGTCATTAGTAGACTGAAAATATCCTAATGGGCCATTATGTTAATGGATTTATTTAAAAATAGTAATGAGTAGTTGTGGAATAAATTATAAGGTCACTAAGAAAGAACTGCGCAGGGGAAAAAATTTTAATTTATTGCTAGTTAAATGTATAGAATTTGCAAGCGTATGTAGTTACGAAATTGTGATTATGTAAATTGTTGTTGTTGGTTGAAATGTACTTTCATTGAATATAGGAGTGAGATAGATAATATTGAGTACTGTTTTATTAAATGTTGCAAGCGAATTAGGAAAGAAAATGCTATGGGTGGATGCTAAAAGTTAGAATGGTATTTAAAAAAAATTACCTACCTTGCTCTTTGATATTCTAATAGTATGATATATAATAATATGATATTCCAAATAGCTTATCTACAAAAATCAGACCGGTCTTTGATGCTTCGGCCAAAGAAAAACACAGACCTTCTTTAAATCAGTGTCTTGAAAAGGGGGTTAACCTGATTGAATTGATTCCAGCTATTTTGTTGAGATTTAGACAAAAGGAAATTGGTGTAATCTCCGATATTCGGAAAGCATTTTTGCAAATTGGCCTGCATAAAGCTGACAGGGATTTTCTTCGCTTTCTATGGATAGATAAAACTGGAAAAGAAAGGATTTACCGTCACTGTCGAGTTGTATTTGGAATAAGTAGTAGTCCATTTTTATTGGCAGCTACACTGGACTATCATTTATCGCAGATGTTAGAAAAATGCTCTTCGGCACGGCTTAATGTTTCAGAAGACACAATTACAAATTTATCCAATAGTTTTTACGTTGATAATTGTGTTACCAGTGTAAGAAATGAGCAGGAACTAAGAACTTTTATAGAAGAGTCAAACATAATAATGAGTGAAGGCAAATTTGACCTCAGAGGGTGGGAGTATACTGGCCAAATACAGGATGAAAACCTTGCAGCTTCAACTCAGGTGTTGGGAATAAAGTGGAATAAGAGTGACGAAACTCTATTTCTGAATAAAGAGAATGGATATGCAGATCAACTCTTCGATAAACCCGTAACTAAAAGAGTGATACTCTCGCAAGCTCAGCAAGTGTTTGACCCTATTGGGTATACCTGTCTGGCAACGCTGACTCCAAAATTGTTATTACAAAAAACGTGGAACCAGCATCTGACTTGGGATGCGCCGGTTGATTCTACAATAGAAACGCAATTTCGGAATTGGGTCAAAGAGCTGCCGTATTTAGCAGCTATTAAAATTCCTCGGTGGATACATGCAGGGCCTAGAGAAGCTGAAGAATTTACTTTGCATACATTTTGTGACGCGAGCAAAGATGCATATTCAGCAGCGATATTTTTAAGAGGTGTCCGGAACGGACAAGTATTTGTTCATATTTTAGCAGCCAAATCAAGTGTGGCACCATTAAAGGCTTTATCAATACCCCGCCTTGAATTGATGGCTGCACTCATTGCCGTTCGATTATACACTACAGTTAGGGATAGTCTTGATATTGAATTGGACGAATATTTCTGGAGCGATTCAACAACCGTACTATCTTGGATAAAGAGAACGGAGGAATGGACTACATTCGTTTGGAATCGTGTGACAGAGATTCGCAGATCCTCAAGTACTGAAAAATGGCGTCACGTTCCTGGTAAATTAAATCCGGCTGACCTTCCTTCCAGAGGTTGCTCCGCTAAGCAACTGTTGGAATCCAAATGGTGGGAGGGTCCGAAATGGCTTCATCACGATTCAGCGTCTTGGCCTCGAGAAGATATTAACTGTGATGAAGAAGAAATAAATAAGGAAAAGAAAAGAAAACTGGTTACAGCTCTAATAAATAGGGGGCAAATTATTATGACCTCGAATGATTGGCACTTTGATTACTTCTCCCAATATTTGAAGACGTTGCGAATGTTCGCATGGATTCGTCGTTTTATTCATAATACAAAGAATAGGGACGATAAACGCGCGGGGGAGTTAACCCTGGAGGAAGTTGACAAAGCCGAAGTATTTGTGCTTAAAGTGATACAGCAAGAGTCATTTACGAACGAAAAAGACAATAGATTATCGGGAATGAACGCTTTTAAGGATGAGCATGGACTAATTCGCTTACAGTCGCGTATTAGTAATAGAAATGGTCTAGAGTATTTTCGGTTTCCTATAGTTTTACCGGCAAAACATTTTTTAGTGAATAGTTTGTTATTCCGGGAACATGTTAAGTCGTGTCATATTGGAACTCAAGGACTCACGAGTATCGTGCGCGAACGATATTGGATTTTAGGTGGTCGACGGGCGATAAAATCAGCCATCATTAAGTGTGTCGTCTGCAAAAGGCATAATGCGAAGCCATTCGGGGAAAGTGCTCCGCCGTTACCAGTAGATCGCGTCCGGGACGCGGTAGCATTCGAAACGACGGGCGTAGATTTTGCGGGACCGCTTTACCTAGCTACCGGAGGAAAAGCATGGATATGTCTTTTTACGTGTGCCGTATATCGTGCTGTACATGTCGAACTTTGCACCTCGTTGTCAGTCGCCTGCTTCATGCAGGTTCTATTACGTTTTATTGCCAGACGTGGTCGTCCGAAGACTATATACAGTGATAATGGAACTAACTTTGTCGGAACTGAGAACGCGTTTTCTCGAGTAGACTTTCAAAAAATAGCTGAGAACAGTATCAATGAGCGGATCCAGTGGCGGTTTAACCCCCCGACAGCTGCGTGGTGGGGTGGTTTTTGGGAAAGGCTCGTGGGCATGTTGAAGCAACTGTTGCGTAAAGTATTGGGACGTGCTTCACTGGATTATGAAAGCCTATTGACTGTCTTATGTGATTGTGAATCCATCATAAATTCTCGACCACTTATCTGTCCCACATCAGATACCACGGAGATGGTACCTTTAACACCACAGATGTTCCTTAGAGATCAGATAGAAGACGGTGTCCCCGATTTTGATGCAGTTGATGGTAGGTCTCTATCCAGAAAAAATCTGCACAGGCAAAGATTGTTAGAAGATCTTCGACGAAGATTTCGGAATGAATATCTAGGTCAGTTAAAATTATGGTCGAAAAAGAATTTTAAACACCAAGTCAAAGTGGGAGATGTAGTATTCGTAGGAAACGACCAGGAAAAGCGTGTTAATTGGCCTCTTGGTCGTGTAACTGATACTATTCCCGGTAGAGATGGTCAAATTCGGCTTGTTAGGATTTCTACAGAAAGAGGTCAATTTTTAAGACCAATTCAGCGTATCTACCCCATGGAGTGCCCAGCAGATTTTTCTCAGACGCTAGGCAATGACCGAACGGACAACACGGGAGAGACCGAAGACAGAGGATCTCGTTTAAGTTTATGTGAAGGCGCGGAAGTGAGTGCCTCCGAAAACGACGTGGAAACGGGAGTGTCTGAAAGCAGAGTACCAGAAACGAAAAAAATTGTTACGCGAAGTGGGCGCAGCGTCAAAACTCCTGTGCGATACGCTAACGAGTAGATTTAGTTTTTGCTTAATTATATTTCGAATTTTGTCTGTTATGGTTTTATGTTATTTGCTGTAGTTTTATTTACTTTTGTGCCAATATTTATATTGTGAGCCATGTTTACTTTTGTAAAATGCCTCAGGTGGGAGGATGTCACAGCCATTTGATAATTATTTTGTTTGTATGCACATATATTATTATATTGAATGCTGAAGTTACAAAATCTCCTATTAAAATTCAAAGAAAGCTTTAGCTATAAAACCTTTTTTAAATCATAACAATCTTTCCACTTGTTGGCAATAATTTTTATATTTTATCGCCATCACTTCGATTTATTTTGTTTATTTTAACGCGTAAGTGGTGTAATAAAAATTGATGAGGTTCTTACAGTTGACTAAGACTCTGAGGGCTGAACGGTCGATGTATCCGTGGCGTAGTATTTTTTAATTTTGTGTGGCGTAGTATTTTTTAATTTTGTGTATGTATAGATTGATGCTTATAAGTGATAATTTTGTTACATCATTTTTTAAAAGCACGCGATATGTTTTGTTGGGAACTGGCAAATATAGATTTTCAATAATTTTGAAGTTTAATTTTGTAATATACGAACCGTGTATTTTATACGCAAATTCGGGTAGAATTGCGTTGGTACACACTTGACAGTTATCGTCAAAGTCACTTGGAACTGTTGCCGAGAGGCGTGGTGAGGTGCAGTTTGGCCTGTCTCCTACTCTACGGGCTTCTTACGGTCCTGAGAACTGGACCGGGAAGAGCTGTGAGTGTCTACTATCTTGGATGGTTCGTCTGGATTTGGTGGACCTCGCAGTTGAAACTCAGGTTCGTGTATGTTTCGATATGAAACTCTCACAAATCTGAGGGGTTTTGTCGGCTTTTAGTTCGTGATCGCAATGCGAAATACCACAGAAAGCGTGTAAATGCAAATATGTATATATGTATAAAGCAATAAAGTAAGTTTGAACAAGGAAATTGGTGTAAAACACGTGCAGTGCGTAATCTACGGTGTAGAAGTTCCACAACGTGTTTATACACAAAAAAAATAGCGATATCGCAACGATAATTTCACACAAATAAAAGACTGTCTTGATAAAGACAATTTCTTACACAAACAAGGTATTTCTCCGTGTATGATTCAGGGAAAATATCACAGAGGAATACGACAAAAATACATATATAAAAATGCAAATAAATCGACAATAAAATCAATATAAAATATAGGTAAATAAAAGGCAGATTCTAGGTGGATGACTAGCACCGTACCTAGAGTCTTATAATACGAGGGTGAGCTCGAACTGGCCGACTACAGAAAATCCACGTTCTTTTATACACAAAAATCCTTTGTTTTAGGGGATTACGACGTATGAAAGTGGACTTTCCGTAAAATCGACCAATGAAAAAATTGAATTGCTCAAAAGTTGGAATAACCCCTATTCCAACCAATGAACAATTTTTTTCGTGTGTGGAGATGTTTCCCGCACGGCGATTGGTCAGTAAATGAGAGCGTGCGGGAACACCCCCCCCCCTTTCGAAGACTCTAGGTGGTGTAATTTTTATTGTGTCAAAATATACAGAGTTTTGTAAGAGAAATACAGAATACAAAGTGTTTATATGTTTACAGAGTTTTTCTAAAAATTGTATTAATCTGGTTACTCCCGGTCGGGGTTGTCTCTGGGTGGAGGGGCTGGTCTGATATCGTCCACATGGATGGTCCTGTTGATATCCTGGTCCCGGTGTACCTCATAGGTTTGGTCTCCCAGGACTCTTAAGATTGTGTGCGGTTCCGTCCATGTGGCTCCAAAGTTCCCTCTCATGTGGTTTCTTACTAGTACTTGTTCTCCTTGAATCTATTTCCTTGCTGGAGGAGCGTTGGGGTTGTCTGGAAATAGGTTTCTTGCGTACACTGTGGCTTTTTGAACGGCTTGGTTTACTCTTTCTTGGCGTCTGGCCGCAGTGTTGGCTTCTCGACGTTCTCGTTGGGTTTCTTCCGAACGTCGTGGCAAGTATCCCAGTAGGAGTTCGGCAGGTGTCTCCTGGGTTGACTCGTTCAGTCTGGCCCGCATGCTGAAGATGATATCAGGTACATATGAGTCCCATCTTGGATCATCGGCTGACGTACAACGGGTTCTTAGGCCTTTTTTGAGTTCCTGGACGCGACGTTCTGCTGGATTTGCTCTCTGATGGTAAATTGGGCTGAATTCTCCTCTTATATTGTTGCGTCTCAGGAACCTCTCCCAGGCGTCAGTGCGGAATTGCGGTCCGTTGTCCGTGATAATGATGTTTGGTTTTCCCCAGCGGCTGCAGACTTCTTCTTGTAGGAAGGCTATCACCTGCCGACTCTTTGCGACTGGAACACATCTGAATTCTACCCAGTTGCTTAGGCAGTCTGTGGCTAGGAGGATGAATCTGTTCTTCGTCCCCCGGGCAACTGGGTATGGTCCTAGTATATCGAATGCTATTCTTTCCCAAGGGTTGTTGGGTTCTCTTGGGATGATGGGTGCTGCCGGTTGTCTGGCGGCGGCTTTGGTCGTGGCACATGTAAGGCAGGACCTGACATAGTTCCGGACATCTTTGGACAGAGTTGGCCAATAATATAGGTTCTTGATGATCCGGATGGTCTCGTCCCGCCCTAGGTGATTTGCTTCCTCGGAGTCGTGGTATGTCTTCATAATGAGTCTTCGGAAAGCGGGTATCACGACCATTGCCTTGTGGTTTGGGTTGGTTACGTAGTAGGCTACGTCGTCCTCTACAGTGAATTCTCGTATGAAGTTGGCTTCTACCTCGCTCCTTGGGCCTCTTTCAGAGATCCTCGGCCAACGTCTCTTGAAGTGGAGCATCCCTGGATAGAATGCGTGGCTTCTACGGACTCTGTCTTGTAGTGGTAGGTCTGTTATGTCATCCAGAATGGGGTGGTTTTCGCCTTCCACGTCTTCCAGCATGCATAGGAGTGGGAATTGGTCATCGCCTGTTGTGGTTTCGGTTGGCCAGCTTAAACGTTGTACTTCTTCGTCCAGGTCGTCAGCGTCTTCTTGTCTCTCAGTTGACGAATGTCTGGAGAGGTGGTCTGGCAGCTCATTTTCTCTCCCTGGTATATGCTTGATTGTGAAGTTAAATTCTTAGAGCAAAAGGGCCCATCTTGATAGTTTGGCTTTATCTTCTTTGAATTTGTTCAACCAGAGTAGAGCTTGGCTGTCCGTGTAGAGTGTAAAATGCTGGTCCTGGAGGAAGTGTTTGTACTTTTTGAGTGCCCATACCAGGGCGAGGCACTCCTTCTCATTTATATGGTATCGTTTTTCGGCTGGTCGTAGTTTGGTTGAGGCGTAGGTGATGACTTCCTTCTTGTCTGGGGTTCCTTGGAAGAGTACGGCCCCCATTCCGATTTCTGAGGCGCCTGTCTGGAGACTGAAGGGTCAGGTAGCGTCTGGTCTGTGTAGTTGGAGTTGTCCCTCGATAGCTCTTTTGATTTTGTTGAAGGCATCTTCGGCTGGTGGATCCCATTTGAGGCGCCTTTTGTTGCCTGCGGTGAGGTTGGTCAGAGGGGTGATGACTTCGGCAAATCGAGGAATAAAATCCCTCAACCAGTTGGCTGTCCCGATGAAGCTTCTTAGCTGTCTCATGGTGTTAGGTGTGGTGAATCCTCGGATTTTCTCGACGTGTTTTTCGGGTGGTTGGGTGTTGGTGGATGTCACTTTATGGCCTAGGTATTCGAGTTCACTTGCGGCAAATCTGCATTTCTTCAGTGATGCCCATAATCCGTGAGTCCGCAGCCTCTCCAGTACAAGGTGTAGGTGTTTTTGGTGTTGTGTCCAGTTGTCGGAGTAGATTATAATATCGTCCATATAAACTTTGATAAATTCGTCCATGTATCCGGCGAATACACTGGTCACTAACTTCTGGAAAACTGCTGGGCCGTTCTTGAGTCCAAAGGGCATCACTGAGAACTCGTAGGCTGATCCGTCTGGCAGACTGAAGGCGGTTTTGGGACTGGAATCCTTGTGGAGTGGCACCTGCCAGAAGCCGCTTTTTAGGTCCAAGGTGGAGAAGATTTGGGCCGTGCCTATTTCTTTTATGCTGTCATGAATGGGCGGCATACTTGAGGCTTCGTCGACTGTGATCTCATTTAGCTTTCTATAATCCACGCAGAAGCGAGGGGTACCGTCTTTCTTCGTAACAATCACTACGGGACTGTTATAGGGTGATTTACTTGGCTTGATCACTCCTGCGGCTAGCATCTCCCTCACTTCTTTGAACATAATCTTTTTCTTCTCGGTGGAGTATTTATAGGGCTTGATGTTTATCGGTCGGCTGTCGGTCACTTTTATCTCCATTTCAGTAGCTTTGGTCGTTGGCTGGCGTAGACGGTCGTCGAACACATCATCATATTCGTCAATAAGTTGCTGTACTATTGGAAAGGCGAAGGCTGGAGCTTGATGAACTTCTAGTGCTTGTTTGGTTGAGTGCCTCTTGCCATGGTTCTTCCAGTAGAGGGTGGATCTGGTTGAGGTGCCTACGTGCAGACATTTTCGGGGGATGTCCAAGTTTGCTTCCTCTTGTTCCAGCCATGGCATTCCAAGTACGACATCGTGGTTGAGTTTCTCCAGTACGGTACACATTACTGTTGTGGAGAAGTTGTCCATGGATATCTCGACGTTTGCGGTCCCTAGACTTTGGGACGTGCTGTCCGTGCACGCCAGCTGAATCGTTCCTGGTCGAATTTGCAGGTCCCCTCTTTGGATCAATCTTTGATGGACAAAGTTTCCAGATGCTCCAGTGTCGACTAGAATCTTTACTTTGTGGTTGTTGATCCGTCCGTCAAGATTGGGAAGTCCTGCTGTCTTCGACTGTTGTTGGATTGGATTCAGTTGGCACCGTTTCTTCCACAGGGTTTAGTTGGTGCCCCTGTTGGAGTTTTCCGGCTGCTCGCTCTGTTGTTGTCGGTTGTTTGATTGCCTGTTCTGTGGATTCCTGTTTTGCCAGTCTCTGATGGTTTCTGATCGCCTGGGTGGTTGGTGGTTGTTTTGTCTTTCTGGTCTACCCATGTGTTGAGCATCGACTTCCATTTCTCTGGCGATGGTTCTGAGACTGTCTTCGGTCCTTGGCATCCCTAGTCTGAGGCATATTCGAATTTGTGGTAACAGTTGGTTTGCAATGACTCTGCATCTTTGGTCCTCAGGGATGTCAGGTAGGAGGCGTTTGAAAAGAGCAGCTTTCCTGGTTACAAATTCTTCTGCTGGTTCGTTTCTTTGGTGATTCTTGTCCGTATAGTTTGACGGTCAGGGCGGATAGCAAGGCTGGATCATCAAATTTTTCGAGAAAACGAGTCTTGAATGTCTGATAACCTATCTCGGTTGTACATTGACTCTCTGCCCATGACCGTGCTTCTCCGTAAAGTGAGTTGGTTGTCATATAATCTATCCAGTAGTCTTGGTCCACCTCGTGTCTCGTCAGGAAGTCCTCGATTTTGGTCAGGAATTGTAGTGGGATTTCAGTTTCTCTTCCTTCAAATCTCGGAGGTTTGGAGGTCCATGCCTTGGGTGGCTTGGTTGAAGTCGGTTGGACGAGTTGTAAGGCCGTCAGGGCTTGAAGAAGGGTGGTCATCCAGGTCTTGGGTGAAGATTGAGGTTGGCTCGTGGATGGTCCTCCGGTTGGTTGAGATGAGGCTGTTGTCTCGTGTTGGGAAGTGGGTTCGTCATTCTTTAGTTGGGCGCCATGTTGCCGAGAGGTGTGGTGAGGTGCAGTTTGGCCTGTCTCCTGCTCTACGGGCTTCTTACGGTCTTGAGAACTGGACCGGGAAGAGCTACGAGTGTCTACCATCTTGGATGAGCAGTTCGTCTGGATTTGGTGGACCTCGCAGTTGAAACTCATGTTCGTGTATGTTTCGATATGAAACTCTCACAAATCTGAGGGGTTTTGTCGGCTTTTAGTGCGTGATCGCAATGCGAAATACCACAGAAAGCGTGTAAATGTAAATATGTATATATGTATAAAGCAATAAAGTAAGTTTGAACAAGGAAATGGGTGTAAAACACGTGCAGTGCGTAATCTACGGTGTAGAAGTTCCACAACGTGTTTATACACAAAAAAAATATATCAGAAAAAATATAAGCAAGTTTGTGTACACAAATAGATATAAAGAAATGCAACAATAAAAATGCAGGAAGGTGAGGAATTCCTTGACTTACGGAAGGAATCCTCGAAACAACTTGTATCTCCTTAACTTACGGAAGGAGACAACAAGTACACAAATAAAATATGTAAATATTTCGAGCGAATGATCTCAAAGGAAATATCGCAGCAGAAATATTTACTACAAAACAGTGCAATAATAAAATAGCAAAAATAGTAAATGGGTATATATCAAGCGTGTAGTCTCTTAAGAGAAGTGTCGCAAGATATATACAAAACAAAGAAAATTGGCAATAATAAAATAGCACAAAATATATGGGAATATATCGGAGCGTGTGGTCACTATGGAGATATCAGTAGATATTCTATACCATTCCTGGTGCACTTTGTGGTGGGAGAAACCGGTTAAACCGGTTATTTTGACCAACCTTTAACCCTTAACCTTTCACTCTCAATCTTTGACCCTTAATCTTTGACTTTTGACCTTTAACACTTAATATTTTACCCTCAATCTTTAACCCTTAACCTCTTTAACTCTTAACCTTTGACCCTTAACCTTTAACACTTGATCTTTGACCCTGGACCTTTAACCCTTAATCCTTATTACCTAATTTTTGACCTTTTACCTTTAATACTTATCTTTTACCTTAATCTTTAACCCTTAACCTCTAAGGGTTAAAGGTGGGAGTTCCCACCAGGTTGGTGGGAGAAACCAATTATATCAGTTATTCCAGTTTACAATTATTCAGGTTATACTATTATTCCGGTTTCTAACGTATTATGTACCACCTACACCTTAATTATTATGGGTAATATGTAAAACTTATAAACTAATATATACACTATTATTTGATTAAAATAATAAGTATACGTTGTAGTTACATTATTAAAATTAACAGAATATGTTGTTTTTGTAATAATTGTATAATGTAAAACAATCTACGCGTACCTCAAATAAATTGTAAATTTTTTAAATTTTAGTATTAGTTTTTCAAACGGTCTATCCCACCTTGTATAACCTTAGAATAATGAATGTATATCCAACCTTGTATAACTTGAGAATAATGAATGTGTTTTCAAATACTTTCTAATAGTTCTAATAACACCTTTTTGTAATACTATTACACCTTGTATAATCTGAGATTCATTTGTGCTTACCTCAAGTACTAAAGAACAAAATCCTATCAAATAAATACTTTTTAAAATAAACGCCGACTCTGCAAGGCAAATATGCGTAAAACAGGTATGGTAATATAATTACCATACCTGTGTTACGCTTCGGCACTCATTAACTATCAGTATTAGAATCACAAATTATTTCTTTAAAACATAAATGCACTTTGTTTGAGATTAATTCAATTAATAAGATTTTAATCATTGAAACTTGTTTACCTAATTACTACTTAATTAATAAAATAAAAGTAAGACGTAAAGAGATAAATTTATTTTATAAAATTAAAAACTATACAATATTATTAAGCCCATTATTATTTTAATTATTATTAGAAACATTACAGAATAAAATTAACACTTAATATATACACTAAATACACTAAATATACTATTATTTATACCTATTATAAATTGGTACCATGTCCATTTTTACACTAGATATTGTTTGATCAATTTTTTTCCTTTTTTCCTTAAGCGACTCCAATTCTTTTAGCATATTTCTCTCTGCCCCATCAATCTCATCCCTCTGCTTTTCCAATGTATCCAACTTTTCGGACAAAATAGACCACGACTGCAGGTTTGTATACAGGTCATTATATTTTTTTCGCATATTGGATCCAAAATCCTTAATTATTGGATTAGTTAATGTTGTTGTTGGATTGTTGTTGTTGTGATTGTTGGATGAACTAATGTTGTTGGAAGTTGATGGTAGAGGCTGCATCTCCTCGAAAGTGCTATATAGTTCTTCAATGACATCACTTGTCATTGTTAGGTCAATCTAAAACAAAGAAGTATATCAGAATAATTTATTAAAAATTCAATGACAATACAGAATGTTTTAAACTTAAACTTCTCTGAAGCGAGATTATTAGTTAAAAAATAGCAGGCAAAACCCAAAAATAGGATACATAATGTTTTAAAACAATTTCTAACAGATTTGAATGAGAGATAATTAGTTAAAAAAAGCATCTAAAAAAAAGAGAATGTTTTCAAACAATTTACTAAAAAGAGAATTGGTTAAAAAATAAATTTAAAATAGAAAAGTACTTACAGTTTTTTTTGGCTGCTCTGACAACAGTAATTGTTTTAATTCCGACATAGGTCCAGGCTGTTTCTCTAACTTTGCTTTTTTAATTTGAATGTTTTCTAAGATTTTAATGTTTTTAGGCATTTTCTATTTAGTTTCTATTCAGTTTTCTTCATAGACTGATAGTACAAAAGGCATATCTCCCATATATACACCTAGCCACAAACTAGTTTTCAAAGAGAAAAATTGAAAACAAGTTCTTCTCAATCTAAAATAGAATGTACTATAAGGAACAAGTACCTAGGTCTAGAAACTTAAAGAATAAAAATTGAGTTGAATCAACATTGACTGCAAAAGAGAAATAACCTTTGGCTTGAAGAAAAATTATCAACAGCAAAGGGCAACAAACTTAGGTTCAGAGGAATGTTAACTGCAAAGTACAGCAAACTTACATAGCAAAATAAAAATTACGACTTCAAAACGTTGACTGTAAGTTAAATGAATTCCATGCCAATTCAGAAAAATACTATAGGTGAATACAGTGGATCCATACATATTTTTGACAGTATTTTAAAGAAGATACTTCTCTTTTATTATTAGGAAAACAGAATAGAGAAAAGATGCATTAGACTCAGCTCGAGATAAATGCAAATAACTATTTATTTTAAAGCATTATTGTTCAATATGTAGCACGACGTTCTAAAAACTACAAATAAATTTAAACTGAGAAAAAAATTAGCTTTTCATAGATACCTAACAGTATATATGTCTTATACTAATTTGAATTTTTTAGTTTCTGTTTAATGACCCCATCGTTACGGCTGCATTCCGCAATCTTCATTCAGCAAACGATTCGAAAGTTCGATCAATGACCGCATCTTTCACTAACATCTTAAAATGCGGATATTTTAGCAGCCAAGGCAAACCATACTGAGAAGATTAAATTATAGAAATATAGGGTGATTCACATCGAAAATGTGTAAAAAGATACAAACTATGTTTTTTAAATTTAAAGAATTTAATATCGCAAATATTAATTTTTAAAATATACAAGGCGACAGGAGTTATTTATAAGTTATATATTGATTAATATAGGGTGATTCACATTGAAGAATCAAAAGAATAAAATCTAGCTTAGTAATTAATGTATTTAATGTAGTTAATGTATAAAAATATAGGATAATACAAATCAAGTCTAATAATAAAGAAGAAGATTTTTTAGCAATTTACTTATCCAAATAATAGTTTTTAAAATATACAAGGTGACAAAAGTTATCGAAAAGTTATTATCTTGAGGAATATGTGTAATCAAAGAGATAAGAAAAATTTATACAAAAGGCAAATAGACTGAACAGATCTTAGTGTAAATGTATATAACTTATAGAAATAGAGGATGATTCAAATAGAAGATGTGTAAAAAGATAACAAATCTATTTTTTTAATTTAAAGCATTTAATACCACCAATTTTAATTTTTAAAATATACAAGGCGTCAGAAGTTATCTATAAATTATATCTTGATTAATAAAGGGTGATTTACATTAGAGAATCAAAACGAATGAAATCTAACTTAGTAATTAATATATAACCGAAAAAATATAGGGTGATTCAAATCAAGTCTAATAAAAAAGAAAAAGATTATTTAGCAATTTACCTATCCAAATAATAATTTTTAAAATATACAAGGTGATAAGAGTTATCCAAAAGTTATTATCTTGAGGAATATTTGTAATCAAAAAGAAAAGAAAAACTTATACAAAAGGCAAATAGACTGAACAGATCTTAGTGTAAATGTATATAATTTATGGAAATACAGGGTGATTTAAATGGAAGATGTGTAAAAAGATAAAAAATCTATTTTTTAAATTTAAAGCATTTAATACCACAAATTATAACTTTTAAAATATACAAGGCGTCAGGAGTTATCTATAATTTATATCTTGATAAATATAGGGTGATTCACATTGAAGAATAAAAAAAAAAAAATTTTGTTTAGTGATTAATGTACTATTAATTAGTAACTGAAAACATATAGGGTGATTCAAATCAAGTCTAATAAAAAAGATGAAGACTATTTAGCAATTTACCTATCCAAATAATAATTCTTAAAATATACAAGGTGACAAGAGTTATCCAAAAGTTATTATCTTGAGGAATATGTGTAATCAAAGAGAAAAGAAAAACTTATACAAAAGGCAAATAGACTGAATAGATCTTAGTGTAAATGTATATAATTTATGAAAATACAGGGTGATTTAAATTGAAGATAAAAAATCTATTTTTTTTTAATTTAAAGCATTTAATACCACAAATAATAATTTTTAAAATATACAAGGCGACAGGAGTTATCTATAATTTATATCTTGATAAATATAGGGTGATTTACATTGAAAAATCAAAATAATCTAAATGAATCTAATTTATTAATTAGTACATTCTATAAGCTAATAGACTATATTGGCAAATAGGTCAATGTCAAGGTCAATGTCAAGGTCAATGTCAGTGTCAAGTTCAATGTCGAGGTCAAGGTCGAGGTCAAGGTCAATGTCAAGGTCAGTGTCAATGTCAAGGTCAATGTCGATGTCGAGGTCAATGTCAAGGTCAATGTCGAGGTTAAGGTGATGTCAAGGTCAATGTCAAGGTCAGTGTCAGGGTTAAGGTCAAGGTAAGGTAAGGCCAAGGTCGATGTCGAGGTCAGTGTCAAGGTCGAGGTCAATGTCAAGGTCAATGTCAAGGTCAATGTCAAGGTCAATGTCAAGGTCAATGTCAAGGTCGAGGTCAAGGTCGAGTTCAAGGTTAAGGTCAAGGTCAAAAATCGAAGGTCAAGGGTAAAAGGTTAAAGGTCAAAGGTTGATGTATATGTCGATGTTAGGGTCAATATCAAGGTTAACACCGGATATCCTTGACATGTGTGGTGAGATTTGCTATAAAAGGCTGAAGCAAACAGCGTTTTAGAGTAAGTTGAAAGTCTTCACTGAAAGCATTACGTTACATTAAGTATCTCAGTCAGTATTATTTAAATTTAACTCGGTGTGTTATTTAACAGTTTGGTGTTTTATTTAACGGTAAGTTAAGTGTTTTAAGTGTTAACAGTTTAGTAATTTGTGATACGTTTTCAGAAAAAATGGATTTAGAAGCACTAAATGAGTTTCTTCTTTTAGAAGGGCAACGAAAACCTATTATAAAGTTAAATAAACTTCAAATAAATGCTCCATACAAAATTTCTGAAGCCAAGGTGACTGCATCAAAATTTGGAGATTCTGTTGTTTTGGAACTGGATGATAAGGTTGTGTTTTTACCACCTAGATCTACCGAGGTGCTTAAAAATCATATTTTGGAATTGGGGAATGGAAGGTATTCGCTAGTATTCATTGGAGAAAAGGACACAGGCAAAGGCAATCCGGCAGCTTTATTTAAATTTATAAAATCTTAAGGTGAGTGTTAGTTTAAAATGTCAGAAAGGCTTGCTAATGATGTAAACAAACTAGTTAAAAAGTTTTATGAAAAAAATTATGATTTTACTGTTGAGGAAATTGAATCATGGCTTAAACATGTTGATATTGCAATTAGTTTATGTTTTAAAGCATTAAAAACAAAAAATTTTGAAATCGGAAATATCCGCATGTGGCAAACAAAATTAAGTCACTTAACAGTTGTTTATAATAAGCTTAAAGAATTAAAAGATAATAATTATACAATTAAATGGGAAGATTTAGCCACAGTTTATCATGGAAGGGTTCAAAGTGGTGTCATAGTAAATTTAAAACATAAAGATGTTTTACAGTTTTTAAATGATGCTATGTCTTTATTTAAAACTAAAATTTTGTTAATTTTATCTAGATTTAACATAATTAAGGTTAACAGTACCTTTTGTGGCAAGTTTATAAAAAAAAACAGTAGATGATGAAGAAACGATAGATTTTAAATATTTTCACACACCATATGCAATTATTGATAAATCTACTAATTTAAATGAATGGTTTTATGAACATATCGTTGATTTTATTTTAAACAAATTATCAGAGTTTCAAGAACGTGATTCAGGTTGGGCATTAAGTAAAGTAATTTCTTTAGAGATTAATATTAATAAGTATGAAATTGGAAATGGTTCGAGTTATATTCAATTACCTCAACAAATTATTAATAAAAAAGCTTGTGTAAACGTTAGAAATTTTGATGAAGCTTGTTTTTATTGGAGCGTAGTAAGTGCATTACATCCAGCAAATCAATCTGTCAATCGGATTAGTTCGTATCCACATTATAGTCAAGTTTTAAATTTAGAAGGACTTGAAATTCCAATGAAATTTAATAAAATAGCAGTTTTTGAAAAATTAAATAATATTTCAATAAATGTTTATGGTTTGGAACTAATTGGAAAAAAATTTAATATAACTCCGTTACGTCTATCTAAAAGTAAATTACAGCAACACGTTAATTTGCTAATGATTCAAAATTTATATTTTCAAAAGTTAAACGATTATGATGCCCCTGATCCACTTGACAATGAACAAGTTAATATTACTTATCATTATTGTTGGATTAAAAATTTATCTAAATTATTAAATAGTCAACTAAATAAGGATGGTCATAAAAAAATTATATGTGATAGATGTTTAAATTATTTTACTAATCAAGAACGGCTTAACAAACATTTAATTTTATGTGAAAAAATGAATGACTACAAAATTGTAATTCCCGAAAATAAAATAATTAAATTTAAAAATTTTATTTATAAACAACGAACTCCATTTATTATATATGCTGATTTTGAATCAATGCTTGAACCTCTTGATATATCTGTAGAAAGTAAAAAGTATCAAAAACATACTGCATTTAGCTGCGGATATTTTGTAAAATGTGAATATGATAATAATATTTCATTTTTTAAAAGCTATCGTGGAGTTGATTGTATGGATTGGTTTGCAAATGAAATGTCAAACGTTGCTCAAATAATTCAATCAAAAATAAAAAATATAGTTCCTATGAAAATAAAACCTAATACAATATATGCTCTAAAATGTCATATTTGTGAAAACAATTTTAAATGTACAGATATCATCGTAAGAGATCATAATCATTTTACTGGTGATTTTAGAGGTTTTGCACATGAAATATGTAATTTGAATTTTAAAAAACTATTTGTAGTACCTGTGTGCTTTCATAATTTGTCCGGATATGACTCGCATTTCATAATAAGAGATCTTGCAAAAAGAGGCAAAATTACATTACTACCCATCAACAAAGAAAAATATATTTCCTTTACTCAACATTTACCAACTGATATTAAATTTCGTTTTATTGATTCACTTAGATTTCTAGGTGCATCTCTTGATGAATTAGTATCTACAGTAGATATTAAAGAGTTAAAGAATTTAAAGTATGAATTTAAACACCTACCTGACTCTAAATTTCAGTTACTTACACGAAAAGGTGTATTTTGTTATGATTACATTGATAAATGGGAAAAACTCAATGAAACGCAATTACCATCACCAGAACATTTTTATAACAAACTAAATGATGAAGCTTTACCTAATGACAAATATGAACATGCACTTAATGTTTGGAAACAATTCAATATACAAAATTTGGGAGAGTATTCAGATTTATATTTAAAAACAGATATATTTTTATTGGCAGATGTGTTTGAAAATTTTAGAGATATAGGTCACAGAACTAGTGGCTTAGATCCAGCATGGTATTATACGATTCCCGGATATTCCTTTGACTGTATGCTTTTGTACACAAAATGTGAATTAGAGCTATTAGGTGATGTAGATATGATATTATTTATAGAAAAAGGAATTCGTGGTGGTATTAGTCAATGTTGTTCAAGATATTCAGAGGCTAATAATAAATATATGAAATACTATGACCCAACCAAACCAAATAAATATCTGTTTTATGTTGATGTTAATAATTTATACGGTTGGGCAATGTCTCAACTACTTCCAATAAGTAATTTCAAGTGGGTTAATACAAATATTGATGTAACTGATATACCTGATGATGCATTTTTTGGATATATACTTGAAGTGGATATAGAATATCCGCAAACACTACATGATTTGCATAAAGATTTTCCATTCTGTTCAGAACATCAAATACCTCCGGGTTCAAAGTTACCAAAATTAATGACAACACTATCAAATAAAAAAAATTATATTATTCACTACCGCGCTTTAAAACAAGCAATAGCGCACGGATTGGTCATTACAAAAATTCATAGAGTTTTACAATTTAAACAATCTGCATGGCTTAAACCTTATATTGATCTTAATACAGAACTTCGAACTAAAGCTAAAAGTAAGTTTGAGCAGAATCATTTTAAGCTTAAAGTCAACAGTATTTACGGCAAAACTATGGAAAATATCCGGAAACACAGAATTGTAAAATTGACTAGACAGTGGCAAGGTCGATATGGTGCAAAAAATTTAATAGCTAGTCCAAAATTTCATAACAGAACAATATTTGACGCTGATTTAATGGCAATTGAAATGAAAAAAACTGAGCTTATATTTAATAAACCTTTATATATTGGAATGTCTATTTTAGACATTTCAAAAACATGTATGTATGAATTTTACTATAATTATATATTACCAAAATTAGGAAATAATTGCAAAATTATGTATACAGATACTGATAGTTTTATATTTGAAATTAAATGTAACGACTTGTATAAAGAAATTATATGTACTGATATTCATAGATTTGATACAAGTGACTATGCTCCTAACAATCCATATAATATACCCCTACTTAATAAAAAAGTTCCAGGTTTAATGAAAGACGAAGCTAGTGGTAGAATTATAACGCATTTTGTTGGTTTAAGATCTAAAATGTATAGTTATAAATGTGAGGATAATACTGTTGTAAAAAAATCAAAAGGAGTTAAATATTGTGTTATTAACAACAAAATTACGTTTAATGATTACATAGATTGTCTTCAACAAAATTCGGAAAAATGTATTTCTCAATGTTTAATTCGTTCAGATGCTCATAATGTTTTTAGTATAGAGCAAACAAAAATTGGTTTAAGTCCTTTTGATGACAAAAGATTTTTAATGAATAATTCATATAATACCCTTCCTTGGGGTCACTATAGTTTAAATCTGACATTTTAAACATCAATGATTTTGTAACACGTTAAAAATAAATATTAATTTAACTGTTCTTGTTGTTTTTGTATTATTCCCACCTCTATCATCCTACATAAAAAGAAACTAAACTGTAAAATCAATGCAGTCATCATGTGTAGTTCAAGAATTTACTTGGGTGAGAGAAGATTTTACTTGAATAGAGCAAATCCTAATGAATATGTTGCTGTAAGTATACTTGGATCATCTTTCGAACCATGCATCAGAATATGTGGAATTACAAATGGCTCTATCATTTTTAATTATGAAGAGTGGAAACAATTTTTATTGAATAAAGAACTAATTGACGTTTATTTTCACTATTCACAAAAATCAGAGAAAATAAAATTTGAGAAGATTTGGTTGCAGTTTGAAAATATTAATAACATGAGGATGCTTAATATATCAAGGGATATAAATACAGTTTGGTTAGGAACAAGCTCTATTTCGGAACTCTGGAAAGTATCACCGATATTAAATTGCATTTTGGATGCACATAAAAATATAAATTTCATCATCTCTTTTAAAATTTTGCAATTGGGAGTTAAAAACTGCAGTAATATTACAGATGCTGGTTTAAACGTACTTAAATATATAAAAGATACAAATCCACTAGTATACACCATAGCAGTAGAAATTATTTATAGATATCCTGAGCTACTTAAATGAAAAAAGTTGCATTTAACAAGAATAATAAAATGTATATACTGCACACTTGGAATTTTGCTTATCAAGACGCTAGAAAAGGAAATTGGGAACAATATGTAGCTGATAGGTATCGATTTCATCGTCGGATCAAAGAAGTGGAAAAATGTATTTCTCCAATTTTAAGTAATAGTCACAGAAATAAAATGTATAAAAATTATTATTGTAATGAATAAAACATAATATATTAATGTATAAGTTTTTTATTTAAAAAAATATATAAATTATACAACATTATTTTTATTAATCCAAGACTGTTGTTTCAATCCAAGCCATTTTACAAGAATCTTATTTCCTTTTCGTTTCACCACTTTTTCAATTAAATATACATCTGGATATTTAACTTTTTGTAATTCTTCTCGATAGAATGATCCTTGAATTTCTTCATGTTGTTCATCTTCTAAAACGTATGTTACAGGATGAGTTAAATTAATTTTAACAATTTTAAAAATTTCAGTAGTCCAATTAGGAGTATAGCCTTTGTTGAATGCATGACGAACCTTGCTTATACGCACATAATCTCCTTTCTGAAATTTTGATCTCCTAGAATCTACAATTTTTATATGATTAAATGCAGTAATATATTTCGCATTGCGATCGTTTACCTTACTAGGTATGGCGTTAATAGTAGAGTGTTTTGTATTATTATATTTTGATATAATTTCTGGTAATATATCCAACCATTTGTAATTACCTTGCATACTAAATCGTTTCCAAAGTAACGATTTTAAAGTTCGAATTACTCGTTCGGCCATACTTGCTTTAATGCTAGTAAAAGTACTGTAATGATTAATTCCAAATTTTTTCATTAATGTTTGAAAATCTTTATTGTAAAACTCTGTGCCCTTATCAGTCTGCAAGTTTTGAGGAGTTTTTTTCATTTGAGATAATATGTCTTTCATTGCGTTTGTAATATCTTTTCCAGTTTTAGTTTTAACAGGTGCAGCCCATACGTATTTACTAAATACGTTGATTACAACTAAAATGTAATTATAACCTTTGTTTTCTTTAGTAAATGAATTCATAATAGCTAAATCAGCTTGTATAAGATCATGCAATCCTTTAACGATTACATGTCTCCGGGGGTAATTAATTCGAGCAGGAGCATGAAGTTCATGAACAACTTGAGCTTTAGACATTTTTTTCTACAGGACACTGTAACAACAGCTCTATACAGATATTATTTGTTTTTCCTATTTTAAATTGTATCACATCACCTTTTTTAATTGTGATACCGGCTAACTCATGAAATTTATATGTTTTTGAACTTATTTCAACATCTCCATCTGCTGCGTAATGTGCAACACTTTCAATTTTAGCTGTTAAAGGACTTTTAAATCCTGTTCCACCGTTATCGAGTACGTAATAGGTTTTATTTAGACTCGTTTTCTTTTCTCCTTTTAAACGAATTAGACACTTTACATGGAAGTCAAATGAATCACAAATATAAAAAGCTGACTTTAATTGTGGTAAAGGTGTTGACACAATATCATCTGATGAGTAGGTAGGTGACAATGTAAGATAATGTTGATTAAACTTGTTTAAAGGCATATTTTTAAAAATAATGCAAACAGTTACTTGACGTAACCTGTTTATATACTAAAGTAGGAGGGATATGTACTATATATATAGAAAAACTCAGATTCACGTTAGTTGTTCAATATGTATACAGAAACGATTTCTATAACAGACATAGATAGTGGTGTTAACAGTTTAAAACAGACATTTCTTAATCTTGAATGGGACGCTCAACATGAACTAGTATATGGAAGAGGATATTTTGATGACAACTATTGTATTTACCAGTCAACGAAATATAAAAAAGGGTATGAGATTTGCGATTTGTTTTTAAAAAAGCAAATTTGTCTACATGGGTTTGTATCCTTGTTAAGAAAAGTAGAACTGGATACTTATTTAAATCGCCTAAAAGATTATCTTCCATCTGTGCTATATGAAACTGATGTTAATAATACTGATTAAGAATCATCAAAATAATTGTATTACACAAAAATAAAAAATAAATTTAAATATATATTGTTTTTTATTTACGTTTTTACTAACGGACAAGATAGTGTCAATTCAACATAAATTTCATTATATGACTTGAATTGAACGAGTGGAAATGATAATACATCATTTTTCGTCAAAACATTGTTATCAACCAAATCTTCTATGATGGTTGATGAACTGTTATACTTCATTTTAAGCGGTTCTGGGAAACATTTAACATTTTTTACTTTTCCAGTTACAGACATAGTATATAAAATGTTTTTGCCATCCAATACAAAGTAATCTTTGCTAACATTTAAGTCTTTACGTCCACGAATAGTAATTACACACACACTACAATAATCGGCAGGCTGGCAAATGTAAAATTGAGATTGTAGTGGCTCTGAGACAATTTCATCAACATCACAGGTTTGAGATGTTAGGTAGTGTTGGTTGAACCTGTTAAGAGGCATTTTGGCACTGAATAATAATTAACAAAAGTTGCAATATTTATGTACTTTATGCGATAACCCCACTTTCCCGCAATTCCTCAATTATTGAAATAATTTCATTGTTGTGTCCGTTATTACCAACTGCTTGAGAAGCTACAAGCAATCGTAGTCTATCAATTAACTCATTAAAATCATCAAAATATTTGTACTCAATAGGATTTTTATTGTAGGACATCAACGTCATTTTTCCACCACTTTTGGAAGATTTCAACGTTAATTTTCCACCACGTTTGGAAGACATTCCCCGCGTAAGCACACCTGATGGTATTGAACCAGATCTAGGACGTATGGGTTCAATTAAGTTGGGTTTTACTATGTAGAGCCACTTGTCTTTTATATCATTTGAAAATGTACGAATAGGTAAAGCACTATTATTATTCCTACGGTAAGCATTAGTCCGTTGTATAATATCAACATAGTAGCTTATGTCTTGCTCAGTATATGTAACAGGTTTTTTTAAAAATAACAACTCGTAAAGTCCGAGAGTACCAGGGTAAATCACTCCTTTTATTCCAATAGTAGATCCATCAAAGTAGATCTCTGAATCTCCAATAAAAAACTTTTTTTCTTTAGGATCGTAGAATATACCCAAAATATGATCATATTTACCTGTTACGTCACGCACCATTCCCTCAATAAAATCTCTTGGAAGTGGTGCTGTAAATTGATTAAAATAATCATGCGATACTTCAGGATCGGTCTGATAAAATTGTGAAATAGTATCATCTATAAATTCATTCAATTGCGTTCTGGATTCATAAGGGGTTTCAATCAAATTAATGGGTTCTGTAGGGAGGGTGCTGGATCCTGATTGTGTGCTGCTTAATTGAGGTGGTGGTGTCAAAAAAGCTATTTTTCTAAAGGTGGATGGATCTCTCTTAATAGGACTTAAGTTTTTACTTCCAAGAAGTTCTTTTTCTGATTGTGGTGTAGTGATTTCTTGTTTAACAGATGGTTGTTTTGATTCTAATGCGGTAAGCAATTCTTTGATCGGTTTAGTGATGGGTGTATAGTTTTTTTTCCAACTGTATTTGTGAACTAGCCATACCACTTTTTAAACGTTTATATTTTTGCTTCAAAGCTTGCCTACCTTTAATTAGTTGTTTAGCAAGTTGAGGATCCATTATAACTGAGGAAATATAAGTAAATTATAAAGCTTATATACTAATATACGCATCAAAGCCTTTTCTATATCGACCAGATAATAATTGACAATCTTTGTCAATGGTTAGAAAACCAAATTTATCTTTCCAACAGTGAGAACATACATTTTTAAAATCTTGAAAGGACATATCAATATTCACATGATCATCATATATATGTTTTAAATTTGTCATATCTTGTTTAAAAATTATTAAAAAATTTGCATTATCTCTAATGAGTTGTTTAGGTATTGCTGAATAGGTTTGACATAAATAAAAAACATCTGTGGATCTATGACGACCAAAGCAGTAGTAACTTTGAATAATTTTTTGATTGCATGAGCCTACATCATCAAATATGATAATAGAATTATTTTTTATATCTTCCGGAGCAATAATGTCGTCTACATTACCATATTCCTCATAACTTATTTCTTTAATCGGACTAATTAAAGTTCGCAAATATGCATATTTTGGTTGATGTAAACTTTTAGAATACACATAGATATTTTCAAATCTTAAACCATTAGGATGATCAATTAAAGATAACATAGCATTGGTTTTTCCTGAACCACTAGCCCCAACAATAAGACCTCTTTTAGAATCACCTCCAAACAAACAACCATGTTTTCCCGTTTTAAATTCATCGTTATTATCATGATTTTTAATAGGTAAACGATTCTTTTGTTGAATGATCTTCATAACGTTCAAGTGATAACTGATAGTATAAATAGGTTGTAATATATATATAAGTACCATAATGGTAAAGCATGCAAAAGTGAAAACACGTCGACAGGGAAAAGGATTAGTCAATAGTCTCATTAACAAACTTCCATTCGAAGCACATATACCTGGATACCGATTTTGTGGTCCTGGAACTCACTTGCAGCAAAGATTAGAGAGAGGGGACGAAGGAATTAATGCATTAGATGCTGCGTGTAAAGCACACGACATTGCGTATTCACAACATAAAAATTTAAGTGAAAGACACGAAGCAGATAAAATCTTGGAAAATAAAGCGTGGGAACGGGTGAAATCAAAAGACGCTAAACTAGGTGAAAAGATTGCAGCTTGGTTTGTAACGACAGCAATGAAAGGTAAACGTAAATTGGGTATGGGATTTTCAAAAAAACCAAAAAAAGGAGGTGCCTTGAAAAAAAAAAAAAAACGCATTATTCGAGCTCCCAAGAAAGGTGGTTTTTTACCTTTGTTGTTACCATTGCTCGGAGCTTTAGGAGCTGTTGGGGGAGGTGCAGCTGGAATTGCCAAGGCGGTAAATGATGCCAAAGCTGACCGCGAAAAACTTGCTGAACAACAAAGACATAATTTGGTAATGGAACAAACAGCGAAAAAAGGAGCGGGGTTTTATTTAAGACCATACAAAGGTTACGGAATAAAACATCGCGGCAAAGGTTTCCGTTTAAAACCGTATTCAAGAAACTCCCGATAAAGCTACCTAAACGAGCAATGACTGATGTAGATCTTGTTAAATATGCTGGTTTGTTACATATTCCCCATTTTCGTGGAGTTTTTATGCGTGATTCTGTACCTCATGTAATACGAAAACATGAATCAGGTATAGTAAACCACGATACTAAATACGGAAATGGTACACATTGGACTGCATATGCTAAACAAGATACGGTAATTACTTATTTTGATAGTTATGGAAATTTACCTCCTCCTACTGAATTAGTACGATATTTTAAAAGTAATGGAAACGTTACTATAGTATATAACTATGATGTCATTCAAAATTTTAATTCTTTTAATTGTGGTCAAAACTGTTTAAGATTTTTATTTAATTACTATAATTAATCAGTGAGTATCATTTATACTTGAACCATCATGTCAGTCACATTCACCCTTACTGGAGAATCATCAATTCTCAGTGATGATTATAATCCTCCCATTTATCTTGATGAGAATTTCAATTATGAAATTGGTGTTGCAAACTTTGACACTTTTAACAGTATTCCAAATGTCGATATTCATAATAATGTTTTTGTGTGGGGTAAAAACAGCGAGTTTACCTTTAAAATTCCTGTAGGTGCCTACGAAGTTGACGATATTATTAAAATTATTAAAAATGAAATGATTCAAACCGCTAGCATAATTAGTATGAAACCCGATATAAATACAAATAGAATTAGTATTAAAAGTAGTGATTGGATTAATTTTGATGTTGATAATTCTATAGGAAGTTTACTAGGTTTTGAAAGAGTTAAACTTACACCAAATAAACTTCATTTATCCACGAATGTGGTGAATATTTTAAAAGTTAATACTATCTGTATTGATTGTAATATTGCTGTTGGATCTTTCTTAAATGGAAAGGCTGTGCATATTATTCATCAATTTTTTCCTCAAGTTCCTAATGGGTATAAAATAGTTGAACAACCATTAACCATCTTGTATTATCCTGTAAGCAACAAGACGATAAGCAACATAACTGTACGAGTTTTAGATCAACAAGGAAATTTAGTTAATTTTAATAAGGAAACAATTACTGTTCGGCTACATCTTAGAAAAATTGAGTAAAATGGTTTTGCAGTTTCATCGAGGTAATTATAACAAACATTCCTATAAAAGACGTCATCTCATTAAAACAATTAGTAGAAGGATAACATCTAAGCTGTTAACATCTCAAAATCGTAAATTTTTGAAATCTCTTGGTTATCAAGTCTTAATATAATGGAAATGTTACATGTGTTGGGTCAACCTTTTAGCGATACAACCATTGAAGATTATCAGTATCACACTTATCAACCATACACATCAAATTTAAACTATAATGATGAAATTAGAATTCCTATCCAAGATTTAGACGCCTATACTTTACCATGTAACAGTTATATTTACATTGAAGGTCAAATGTTAACCGATAAAAATCAAGTTCCAACAAAATTTGAATTTATTAATAATGGTATTTCATACTTATTTAGAGAACTAAGGTATGAGTTAAACGGTGTTATAATTGATTCTGTACGAAATATTGGTTTAATTTCAACTTTGAAAAATTATTTGTCTCTTAATGAAAATCAGAGTAAACTATTACAAAATGCTGGATGGTTTCCAAAAGGAGATAAACTGGTAATTGATAACCATGGGAATTTTAACGTATGCATACCATTAAAAATTTGGTCCGGATTTTTCGAAGATTTTCAAAAAATTATAATAAACATGAGACAAGAATTAGTCTTAATACGAGACAAAGATGATATTGATGCTATTATTGCTACAGATGAAACAGAAAATCCAAAAATTGCAATTAATAAACTATATTGGAATGTACCTCATATTTTACCCAATATTAGCGAACAATTGCGTTTAAATAAAATAGTTCGTAGTAACATAGAACTACCTATTAAATTTAGAAGTTGGGAATTGGTTGAATATCCCACTTTAAATAATTCAACACGTCATACTTGGCCAGTAAAAACAACTACAAAGCTAGAAAGTCCTCGACACATTGTAGTAGCTTTTCATGATGGTCGAAAAGGAAAAATGCTGAAAGATATGAGTAAATTTGATCACTGCAATCTAACAAATATCCGTATGTTTCTTAATTCGGAGCGATATCCTTATCAAGATCTTAACTTAGATTTTGACACTAACCGTTTCGCAACCTTGTATGAAATGTTTGCCAATTTCCAAGAATCTTATTATCATATTCAAACTA
Source organism: Diabrotica balteata (assembly GCA_918026665.1). Taxonomy (NCBI): domain Eukaryota; kingdom Metazoa; phylum Arthropoda; class Insecta; order Coleoptera; family Chrysomelidae; genus Diabrotica; species Diabrotica balteata. The sequence continues at coordinate 678,820 of CAKJVB030000005.1, forward strand.
ATCAACCAATATTCAGTCCAGAAGAATTTAAAAAGTATGCCCCTATAGTACATACTGATTGTTCAAGACAAAAAGAAATAATTCAAAGTGGCTCTGTGGTTTTAAGAATAGAATTCGAAACTAGTAAATCTGTAGGAAACAATGTTTCCGCTTATTGCTTGATATTGCATGAAAAAGAATTCTCTTATAATCCTTTAACTAAAATTGTGAGACAGCAATAAAAGGCCTACATCACAGTCAAAATGTTAGTTGTTAAAATGAATCTGGTAATAGACGTTCAAGGGTTTAAAATAGAAAATAATAAATTTGTAGTGAAAGAACTTGCTGCTTTTAATGGAACACAAATTTGTCATTATGTATTCAAGTCTCCGTTTCCTATTAGAATGTTGTCTTCAGATTTACACAGACAGGCAACTTGGTTAACAAAAAATCATCACTGTATTGATTGGAATTTTGGTTTTACACCACTTTATCATTTTGCAAATATTTTAAAGGATATTACACAAAACGCTGATGCAGTTTACGTCAAAGGTTTGGAAAAGAAAAATTATTTAAAAAAATACATTGCTGTTCCTTTATACGAATTGGATGAACAACCATCATTAGAAGCTAAGGAACCTGCTTGTTTTTATCATAATAGTGAAAAATGTATTTGTGCTTTATCTAATGTATTTTGGTTGTATAATACTTTTTTAATGCAAAAATAAAAATATATATTACATTATTTTGTTTTATTTCTTAGTTATAAATATTGTAAAAGAAACAACTAATTAGTACTAAAATCATTTATTCAAACAAAAATTACATAGTATACGGTTTAATTTTTCTGCGAAATTTACTTAAATGTAGTTTACCAAATGATTTAAACATTATTTGCTTGTCTTCGACTTGTTTTATTTTTTCCTTTAGTTCTTTAATTTTTTTCATAAATTCCTCCAATTCTTGTTTAAACGATATGTTGTGTAGAAATGAAAACTACAAAATAAAATATATTATTTATTTATTGTATTTACATGTATTTACAGTATCTACCCCCTCATCTTCAAAACAGGGTTTGGGTAGAACATCTTTGATTTGATGTAAGAAATCAATCAGCCCTAGATTTTTTATTTTTTTAAAAAAGCAACACATGCAAATTAAATCAGATAAATAATCTTCGCAGATTCTCGCTCCCGTATGGTATATTGCTGATTTTTCGTTACACTCTTCTACCGTATAGCTTCTTGTTCTTATGGGAGCTCGTTCGGCTTCGCATTCAAAATCGTATGCCTTTTCATTAAATACCCATTGCAAATTTCGGACAGCTTCAGCTACGTTGAGAGATTTTGTATCATCTAAACACGCATCCATGACTAAATTCTATAATTAATAATGTTAGCAACAATATTGATTGAAAAATATTTATTACCTTTTTGATCTCACGACGAACAAAATTTTACTAATCCACTTAAAATTATTTACTGTTTAACTTATATTACGACGAACTAAATGTTACTAAACATCACTTTTACAATCCTCAATTTATGTAGTTTACATTTTAAACACTGCGCATGCCTTAGTTGCTGCATAGAGGTGACCTTGATTTACATAAATAAAAAGAAAGTACACTTGACGTTTAACAATATTAACAGGTTAGTAGCAATGGAGTGTTGTCACAAAGCTAAATTAATGGTTCAACATCCGCGAAAACCTTTGTACAAGTTCACTGAAGCAGAATTAGAAAACTTTACCCTACCATACTTTAGAAAATGTGTGGAACCGGTGGAATTACTTCATTCTTGGTATAAATTACCCGCAAAAGCAGTTCAAGATTTTGAAGTTCAGACTCGTCTGCCATGTTTTGTACATTTTAATCGTCCCGAGTGGAGAACAGAGCTTGAAGGTACAGCACCGGCGCAATCCAGTTGTCATTTGTGTAAGTTTGCGCTTGAAAATTTAAAAAACATGTATAACAGTGTAATAAATAATTAAGAAGGTATTATTTTTTTATTAAGAGTTTTATTATACTAATAACCTATCTTAATATTGACTGTCATCGTAACTTAGAACTAGATCAAAACATGACCTTTAATGTCATTCACGTGGCCTTGAACTTGATTTTGCGTTACCTTACACTTTACTTTAACATGACCTTTGTGTGACCTTGACCTTGACCTTTGACCTTAACCATTGCGTGACCTTGGCCTTAAGGTGATCTTGGTATTCACATAACCTTGACTTGACCTTGACCGACCTTGATTGGAACCGGTTTTCCCCACCACTTTGCACCAGGAATGGTATAGAATATCTACTGATATAATTTTTCCACCACTTTTGGAAGATTTCAACGTTAATTTTCCACCACGTTTGGAAGACATTTCCCGCGTAACCACACCTGATGGTATTGAACCAGATCTAGGACGTATCGGTTCAATTCAGTTAGGTTTTACTATGTAGAGCCATTTTTATATGTAGAGTCATATATGTATGTATGTAGAATCTTTTATATCATTTGAAAATGTACGAATAGGTAAAGCCCTATTATTATTCGTACGGTAAGCATTAGTCCGTTGTATAATACCAACATACACTTCATCTAATTTATATAACGATGCACGTCATCGGCGTCATAGCCTGTGACGTCATATGATACCAACACGAAATATTTAGGGTTTAGGTGTGTTCTTTTTAGAATCTCTTTACCGAGTACACTGGCATCACAGCCACTAGACATATTTTATTATATACGCGTAGAAATAATATTTAAAAATTTCTATTAATGTTAACTTAAATAAATACACAATAATATGTTTCATTTAATTTGTATAAATCCATTATAAAGAGTTTTTATCAAGAACATTTGTTCGGAACACACTGTAACTGTAATCGAACGAAGGTAAAATTTTGGCAAAAATTGGTAACACTTATTTGACAGTTGCGGTGTTGACACTTTTTGTACTTTATTATTTTGAATTTTAAAGTGAATACCTCCTGTTTTATATTTTTACCTATTTAATAAAATCTGTTCTTTTTAGAACAAAATTAGTGTGTTTTATTTCAAAAATATCACGTAAGAATTTAAATAGTCGTTTTAAAGAGATGGTAATACTTTTGCAATAATTATGTGACCTATTTGATTTAAAATGGAGTCAGGATTTTTTTATACTTTGGCAACTATGTCAACTTCGATCTCTGACGTATTTAATGACGTAAGTCGTTATCTAAATTAGATGAAGTATAGTAGCTTATGTCTTGCTCAGTATATGTAACAGGTTTCTTTAAAAATAACAACTCGTAAAGTCCGAGGGTACCAGGGTAAATCACTCCTTTTATTCCAATAGTAGACCCATTAAAGTAGATCTCTAAATCTCCAATGAAAAACTTTTTTTCTTTATAATCGAGGTATAATCGTAGAATAGACCCAAAATATGATCATATTTACCTGTCACATCAGGCACCATTCCTTCAATAAAATCTCTTGGAAGTGGTGCTGTAAATTGATCAAAATAATCATGCGATACTTCAGGATCGGTCCGATAAAATTGTGAAATAGTGTCAGGTATAAATTCATTTAATTGTGTTCTGGATTCATAAGGGGTTTCAATCAAATTATTGGAATCTGTAGGGTGAGTGCTGGATCCTAATTGTGTGCTGCCTGATTGAAGTGGTGGTGTCAAAAATGCTATTTTTCTAAAGGTGGATGGATCTCTCTTAATAGGACTTAAGTTTTTACTTCCAAGAAGTTCTTTTTCTGATTGTAATGTAGTGATTTCTTGTTTTACAGATGGTTGTTTTGTTTCCAATGCGGTAAGTAATTCTTTGATCGGTTTAGTGATGGGTATATAGTTGTATATAGTGTATATATTGTATATAGTATAATAATTGTATAATTGTGTAATTGTATATTGTATATAGTGTATAGTATCTATTTGTTTACATTTTTTTATGATCACTCACAAATTTCACAATGTTTTCACTCACAAGATTGAATGCAGGTTAGAATTTTGTTAGATTTTGCAATTTTGCTTATCCAAACTACCATTGAGTCTATTCCGTTTTCTCTTCCTATTTCACTAATGTCCCTTTGTTTTTGATATTCTACCACCAATTTTTCACTGGCACTTACAAATTAGGTTAATATTTGTTTAAAATCACTGTCCGAACTTACTTTTTTCGCTGTTGGAACACTAAACTTGACAATTTTCATTTGAACTGTGATGTTTTCGTTGTTAATAAAATGGAATATCCCTCACAACAATAAATGCAGATTAGAATTTTGTTAGAATTTGCAATTTTTTTTATTTAAAATATTTAAACTATGATTGGCTCTTTTCCTTTTTTTCGTATGTGGCAATTTTTTTGACTATAATCTCTCTTTATTTTTGATATTCTACCACCAATTGTTCACTGGCACTTACAAATTGGGTTAATAATTGTTTCAATATTCGCACTCATTTTTCGTCCATTTTGTTAAACTCCGTGGTTACATTAAAGTCACTTTCTTCTTCTATTGCCCCGTTTAACTCACTGATTACCACTTCCGGAATTTCTTCAACATCAGAATTATTATCAGAAGCATCTTCATGTTCAGATAAGCACTCATGTTCGTAATCACTTTCCTCTGATACGTCATCATATTTTGAGTTTTTTATCACTGGTGTAGAAGAACACGAAGCTTCATTTTCAAATTCACTATACTGCAGTGGACAATGGTTGTTCATATCATCTTTCACAAATTCTATACTGGAGGTGTCACTTGTAAACTTGAGAATTTGGAGCTTTTTTTAAAGGGAAATAATAGTCGCCGATTTCTTTCCGGTTTGTGGAACACTAAATTTGGTACTTTTCATTTTTAATATTGAACTGAGTTGACTTCATTTACTGAAAAATAATACTAGTGCAAAGGATCAAGTATTGGTTTTATAGGACCCTTATCTCTTTCACAGTTCTATACCCCTCTCTGAACTGCTATGTAGTGGTATAACCAATGAGAAATAAACCTTATTTCTTAGACCCAACGCACTCCCTACTTAACTCTTACTAAAGGTAATTTCTGCAAACATAATCTTTAATAATTTTCTTTGTGTCTCAATACCTGCTACCCATATTAATTAAATCTTGAAGAACCTTACCTGTGTAGTGCTACCAGCAGTTTTTTAAGTTAATTTCAAGCCTCTTTCCATCAGCTACATATGTACCCATATAAAACTACAAAATACTAATTGAAAGAAAAGGGGTATTTCATGTATTGCAGACTGCAAAGTTTATGCATTCAGTACCCCTATCCAACTGCACAATACTAATTGAAAGAAAAGGTGCCACTTTATTTATTGCTTGTGTTACAATTTATCTATAAGTACCTCTATATAACTACTGACTGAAAGACAAGGTTTAGTTATTGCTAGTTGCATCTGTGCATATATTGCTACAATTAATTTTTTTTGTATCCACATTCATTGGTACCAACAGGAGTAGTTAATTTGCTAACTTCTTTATTTATATGTACCCATATAACATACTAATCAAAGGAAAAGGTGCCACTTTAATGATTGCGGGCTGCAAAATTTATACTACCCATATAACAAAATATTACTTAAAAGACAAGATTCATTTATTGATAAATAATAATTAATTGTTTGTTAAAATACAGTTAATATTAGTGAAAAGAATAAAATAAAAAATGTTTTTTATGAATGTATTTTTTATAAATTAATAATTTTTGGCTGGGTATTCTTTAAACTTCTATGAAACAAATATGAGGCTTTTCGACAATACTACATTTGTGGTCTAAAATTTATGTAGTAAATCAATACAAATTGTATTAATTGTGATTAAACTTTTTTCTAAATTTCTTTGTAAAATCTGTCTCAAAATTAGTGAACGGAATAGTATAAATAAAAACGTTTTATGAATGTATTTTATTTCTCTGTTTTATATTTAGTACATGATTATTAATTTTAGCGGTTTTTTCTATTCTAAGTCCGAAGCGTACTCGGTCCAAAGCGACAAATTCCCAGTACCTGGTTCTACATGGACAAATAAGGCCATACCATAAGTCGTCTTATTTATATTCATAATAACCTGCATAATCTTAAGTCCGGATTCAATCGGTTTGTTGGAATCATATTCACATATCTCGGGTGGGAGGTGTACGCAAATTAGCGAGCATTTGGGGGACAGCTGTATGCAAATTAGGCTCACCTGTATGCAAATTATGGACAGGTGTATGCAAGTTAGGGACAGGTGTATTCAAATTAGGGACAGGTGTATTCAAATTAGGGGCAGGTGCAAATTGGGGGAGGTGGATGCAAATTAGGAACAGGTGCAAATTATGGACAGGTGTATGCAAATTAGGACAGGTGCAAGTTAGGGGGGTGTATGCAAGTTAGAGCAGGTGTATGTAAATTAGGGAGCACATTCAAATTAGGGACAGCTGTATGCAAATTAGGGCAGGTGTATGCAAATTAGGGACAGGTGTATGCAAATTAGGGACAGGTGCAAATTGGGGGAGGTGTATGCAAATTAGGAAGGTGCAAGTTAGGGACAGGAGTATGTAAATTAGGGACAGGTGCAAGTTAGGGCAGGTGCTAATTAGGGAGAGGTATATGCAAATTAGGGACAGGTGCTCCGTGCTCCTCTGCTCCTTCGCTATTTACATCCTACTCATATAAAATTTATAAGATATTTTTCAAGAGGAATTACTAACGTAACACATGTTTTTCAAAATACCAATGGAGATTTGATTGTTGTAAGCAGAAATCGTATATACGCAGCGGCATTTCCTAGCTTAAGAGTTCATGCAGATAACATGGTATCTGAAGTAAATAACAAAAGAAGTATTATTTGTTTGTTTTGATGGCTCATTTATTGAATTTAATGATATGGACATTATCTCTAGAGGACGCATAAGTGACGTTTTTTCAGGAATACTAAATGATATTACATCAGCATTTAACTACAATGATGGGCACATATATTTCTTAAAGCAAAACATTTATTACAAGTTTAATTTATTTACAAGAATTGTCATTGAAAAAGGTACTTTTAAGGGTTCCCTTATCCTGATAATGGATTAATAAAACAACCGAAATCCTTTTAAAACAAAAGTAAATTTATTTTATGAATAATTAATGTCTCAATAATAGTTTTTATTGGAAGAATGTAAATAAAAAATAAAGAATACTTTTATAAAAAATTTTTTTTATTCGTTATTCGTTCGTTATTTGTTAATCGTAATCGCAAAATCGTTTTCGTTTTTTAATAGTGTTACGAACATGCTTTCGGCATGGCCATGTAACGGATGCATCTCGAAGGATCAAGAAGTTACCGGCCATATTCCATATATCGAGCTCTGTAAAATTCCACCCGTCGTCAGATAACGAATTAGAGATGGGACTACTCCTGAATATTCTCGAACATAGTAACTTTGGTATATATAGGTAACGAAATTAATTAGGAGTTAAGTTTAGTTGATAAGAGAATACCGAACTGTAAAGTTATAAATAAATATATTTATATAAATTCGAACCGCTCGTTTTATTTAAAAACGGTACAGTTGGTGTCCGGTGTGGAGTTTTAACATAAATCCAGCAGTGACTTTTGAAAAAGACTTTAAAACTTTTGAAAAGTATTGTTCGTCGGGAACATCCGCGTAGTTCGGTAGTGACCTTTGTACGAAAGAACATTTATAAAAGTACGTGTGTGCCTGTACAAAGATGCTGCTACTACAACTCTCGGCAAAACAGTTCCGTGAGCAATTAGAAGAACGCGATGAAGACTGCAGCGGGTCCAAGAAGATCCTCCAGGAGCGACTGAAGATGACATCTCCATTCTTAACAAGAATGGAGATGACCCAGAGACAATTCCAGTTTCAATCATCAGAAGAAACAGTTTTAACAAAAATAAATGAGAAATTTGAAAATGTCTCGCAAATGATTGAAGAATCTTCTAAAAACACTGATGATAAATTCGAGAACGTTTCCAAAAGATTCGATGAAACGTCTCAAATTATTAAAGAAACAGCTAGACAAAATGACGAAAAATTTGAAAATATTGCTAGAAGATTCGACGAGACTTCTCAAATAATTAAAGACGTATGTAATCAAATCAATGAGAAATTTGAAGAAGTCTCAAGAACATTCGATAAGATACAGAGAAATGTAAACGACAAGATAGAAGACGTAGAAGAGAAGATCAAACAATTGGAGACCATGATAACTAACACGAAAGTGCTACCACCAATTAATACGGTAGCTTTAGATCCGGTAGTGAAAGAAGAATCACCTAGAGACGAAATGACACCTCATATGAGATTCAAATTGCCACTATTTGATGGAAAGTCCTCTTGGTCCATATACCTTAGACAATTTGAAGCTATTGCGACAGCCAATCATTGGACAGAACAAGAAAAAGCCGTTTCCTTGACTGCTGCTTTACGAGGTGATGCTGCAGATATCCTAAGATCGATTCCTAAAGGTCAAGAAAAATGTTACCAGACCTTGTTCACTCGACTAGACAAACGTTACGGAGATGCCCATCTACAACAAGTCTACAAAGTACAAATAAGAAGTAGAATTCAACGAGCAAGTGAGAGTTTGCAAGAATTTGAAGCAGATATTAGTAGATAGACTATGTACCTCTGAGCACACCCCTAAATTGCAACCCCTAAAATCGCAACCCCCGGTTGCAAATACCAAACGGCTTAACGTAGGATGACGTACGAGGGCTCGTTGGAAAGGGGATGAAAAATGGGGTTGAATGCAGTATGTGCCGTGCGCATCGGAGCATGCCAAAAGGTCATTACGTCATATCTTTGTTTCTATTGGTCCGATCGGGGCATACGAGGGCTCGTTGGAACGGGGAGAAGGCAAGGAGACAAAAAACAAAGATGGCGGCGTTGCCAAATGGGCGCTAAAACGTATCTTTGTTGCTATTGGTCTGATTTTGACGTATGAGGTGTCAAAGCGTTGGATGTCACGTGACATTCGACACAGGACGTGACATTTGACACAGAACGTGAAATGTCAAGTGACATTCGACGCAGGACGAGACATTTGTCGCAGGACGTGACATTTATGTGACATTTGACATAGATCGTAAAATGTCACGTGAATTGACGTGACATTCGACGCAGGACGTGACATTTGACGCAGAACGTGAAATGTAGGAATTACGTGACGTGAGACGTTTTGACGTAACAGTTATGTGTCAGTCAAGACATCGCTTGACATAAAACGTGACATTCAACATAGGACATATTCAGTAGTACTATGAATTCCATCGAGTACATACATAGGGTTATGGAATTTCAACGTAAACTTGATCTGTTAAATAGAGACATTAAATCATATGAGAATATAAAACAAATTAAAAGACAATTAGATAGCCTGCATATTGAGGACAAAACGTGGAAACCAAAAGAGTTGAATCTACAGCAGCAGCAGCAGCAGCAACAGCAAGACACCTGGATTTACGCATGCAGAAAACTGCTACCAGCTTTATATCCATTGAGACGTATTCAACCAATACCATGGGCGTTAGCAACAACACCAGCGAGCATATGAAAAGTGAAATAGACAATGTCTTTGCAATGTCTTGTGTAATATTAGCATCTGTATTTATCCTAATTTTAAAAATTATTTTCGAAATTGTAAGGAGAAAATTTGAATCTTGTAATATAAGACTCGATCAATAAAGATGTGATAAATAAAAAAAACGTTTAATTTCTAATATATTTATTTATACATAAAATTACAATGGCATTATGTTATTGGCAAACCAGTGACGTAGACGATCCACATTTCTTTCGGTGCATGAAAATAACCCAGCGGCATGACATGGGTTTGCAGTAGGACCAAAGTTGCCAGTAGCATGAGGAGTGCCATCAAACTTGCAAACATCAATAATAAGGGGGAAAACTCCAAAAACGTGACGTTTCTTATCCAAATATTCTGCTTTTTGTTCTCCTCGAACGTAGATGTAATCTGCTGCATACAACAACTTGGATTCTAGTATTTCATTGATTTTGGACAATTCTACGTGTCCATCAGAGTATCGAATTCCAAGCAGTTTTTTCTCCACGTATGATGCTGTCTTCTTATCCTCACTACTGAGTGCAGTAAAAGGTTTCTGAGGTAAAAATATGTAATGACTTCGTTTAAAACCTATTTCAATGGTAAGTTCTTTGGGAACAAACCATCCGTCCACATTGAATCCCTGAATATCTACGAATGCTACTCTCATGATGACTGCTCGTGTACTACTAACAAGTTATGCATCTAATGTAGACTTTTTACAATTTCAGTGAGAGGGAAGTACTCCATTACGCAGTCGTGAATTATAATGCAATAAGCCTTGGTATTGTCGGGAAAACCATTATTCGCTTCAATATCGAGTTTTACGTCAACAGTGGATGCTTTCATGCTTTCTTCTTGCTTCGAACAATCAATGACGAACAATGTGTGTTGTGCGAAACCTGAGAAATCGAGTAGAGGACGCTTTTGTTGAGAATGTATGTAGCTAGGATAGAATTCGGTATAATTGAAATAGGCCTCATTGTAGTCAGTTTTGCTAAAATCCAACTGCATTCTCTCGTTCGGCCAATATTCTCCATTTAAAGATAATCTGATACTTTGTATGTGGATATTGTCAAATAAGGTGGGATCGGCGTCGCTTTTGTCACGTTTATTGGTTTGGTAGAAAACAATGACATAACGAGGTCTTTCCACTGCATTGCTAGTTTTTACAGCCCAAACTTCACGTCTAGCGCCTTTGATAATGGCAGATAATGTAATTCCCACTTTCTAAAAGGAATAACTATAGGTTGATCTTGTTGAATGGATTTCATAAGTTCCAATTTAATATCATCATTGGGAAATATGTGCTTGACTCTGAGCTCAATATTGGTAATGTTAATCTTAACAGTTGTAACATGACCTGGAGTTTTTTCTTTGACAATTATGCAATCGTTGTCATTTCGAGCTCGAACTAGTCTTATTGTTTGACGACCACACGTAATCATAGGATAATCATTGAAAATGTTGAAAACATGCTTAAGAGGCATCTGTATGTTGAATGAATGATCGGCAGCGTGTAGAATTGGATCCTTAGGGTAATTCCACCCCGCCATTGCCATATGACTGGAATCTTCTTGAGTATAACTTGTCATAGCACGTACAGAGCTTACGATACCAGGATCCCGCACTGTTTCCATCTCCCTTGCGCTTTCGCTGTACGCACACGAATCGAAAAGAAAAGCACCCACATTATTTGCTAGTTTGACTTCACCATTGCCGTTTATTGCAAGCGATTCTTTAATGCATAACAAGGTTTCACTCATTGCAAAAAACGAGTCAACTTGATTGATGCTAAATTCTACAATGTCATTACAGTTGAATGATTTGATGAATGGTGCATATGTTCGGTATTCGGCCTTTCGAATCGATTCGTCAAACATCGGCTTACAATAAATATCAAATATTGGAGGCATTATGCTGTTTGAACGGGATCGTTTTCCATACATGGTTGTCATTTTTTCAGCTTAAAACCAAGTGATTGTAAAAACAATTTGTTTGCAAACGTAAGATGTTGCCGCTTAGATGAGGACGTACGATGTTGTCGCTCAGACGGCTGCACAACTAATGGTGTACTATGGGCAGTAGATTGTCTTATTACTAATCCCATTTCCCACGTGATCTAAGTTCCAACACCAATGTGCTCTGTTCTCCTCGAAAGTTTACAGGGCGTCCGTCTTGATCGACAACCAACACAGTGATATTGGTAAATTCTCGTTGCGGTACAACAGGTAAATACAACAAATTGTGTGGAGTTTCGTCAATTGCGTACCCAGGATTTGATTGTATGACAAATTCGTAGATCGTGTGAGCAGGTCTGTTACCATCGAAGGCTCCGGTACTAATGTTGCATTCAAAGCGTATGCTAGATACTTTAATAATCCTAACAGGTCGATCTGAAGAATGTGTCTGTCCTGGAGTGAGAATTGCAGGAGAAAATCCCAATACTGTACCAAGACTATCAGGGTGCGTAAACGAAATCTTATATTTGCTGAAAATTTGACATTGCAACGTGTTGTGGTTAGATTTCAGACTAAATATCGTGTCAGGCTTAAGCACATTATCAGCACCCAATTTCTTTTGTATATATTCTTCAATATCGGCAATTTCATAACATCCATCGGGGAAATCAAAGTGTTGTAATTGGTTTGTGTCATCGTAGTAATAAAACTTGTTATTTTCAATGTTTGGTATACTGTTGTAGGAATGGAAAGCACGAAGAGCTATTTCATAATCTTTGTTCGGATCCAACACGATTGGTGTGGGAGGTTGAAATGAGAATATGTAATTGGTGCTGTCTACTCTCAACAACTGCGACATGATGACTGACTCACGTCAATCTAGTAATAGGTTATTATATTAGAAAAACAATATTTACTTTAATAGTTTTATTTGTTCCAAAGCAAGTTTACATAAATTACATTTAGCTTGAGAATCAGGTGGACCATCCCAGTAAGTATTCCATTCAGGTCTGTTGTAATGTACATAGCAGGGAAGTAGTATCTGCAAGTTAAATTCTTCTCGATAGTCTTCAGGCAATTTATGCCATATACTTAACAATTCTGAAGGTCGTACAGTTCGTATAAGATAATCGAGCGGTATGTATTTTAGTTCTTCTTCACTGAATTCTGTAAAATATTTTTTGCGAAACATATGGTCCATAAGCAGATTCGTACTTTTAGTAGGCTCCATTATATAAAAACTTTAAGCATAAATGTCCACAAATAATTTGATTGTACGTTTGATACTGATGGTTATTATAGGAAATGTTGGCACGTGCACCACCCAGATTCTTTGGTCGGCTTCAAATTACCAAATGAATCGAAATACTCTACGTCGCTGTTTATCTTTCTATATGCTACCCAATGTGTCCCGTTATGTGTGGACACATCCAAGTTTACTATTGCACATTCTCGTTGTCGAGGTCCGTCTCTAGGCAGAGCGTCATTCATGAAAACGCCTCGAAAATGTGGTATTTTAAGTATTTTCGCATAATGTGCAATCTCCACATCATATAGCGGACGATTGGGTAGCTTTATTGGAAGTTTTTTTTTTCAAATACAAGCCAAATCCACCTCTGGGTTTCTTACGTAGGTACAGACCCGAACCTATGTGTTCCATTGCTTTATTATGACGTATATCTTCCTCCAATTTCTTTTGGGCATTCTTTGCGTCGACTACTGTCTTGGCCACTCCGGCAGCACCCCCCGCTAGGGCCCCCAAAGCGGAAAGACCTGCAAATAGAGGTATAAGAGGTAGGAAACCGCCGAATTTTAGTGGAAGTACTCGTGGAACATCAACTTCTTTACGACCGCCAAGTCTTTTGATTATGAATTTTGCTATTCGTACAGCAGTCAAAGCAGTATCTGTTAACGATGCTCCTCTCTTCAGGGACTTTGCAATTTTTGAGACAACTTCTCGATTGAAAGAGTCACGTCCCCGTCTTTCACGACGAGAACATCCCATTCCCAACTTTATTTTCGTCTTCATTCCGCCAGTTACAATTAAAGCAGCACTTTTTTCACCAATGCTAGCGTCTTTCGACTTGAAGCGCTCCCAGGCTCTATCTTCCAATTCTTTATCGGCCTTGTGACGTTCTTCGAGAGATGAATGCTGTGAATAAGCGATATCGTGTCGTTTGCAAGCTGCGTCTAATGGGTTAATTCCTGAATCTCCACGTGCAAGCCGTTTTTGTAGTTTTTTTCCGGGACCGCAGTACTGATAACCGGAAATATGCAGCTCAATTAGCAGTTTATTTATTAGAGAGTTAACGAGACCTCCTCCTTCAACGACCAACATTGGACTGATACCATGCAAGTGGTGACATCTATAATATATTGTCGTACATATGTACTACACTTGTCACACGATGAAGATCGTTCAGCAAGAGCAGACGCTACCAATTGATAATCTGGACATTGTCCAGAAAGTGACAGTCAGTAAACATGGTAAATTACTACCAAACTCGTTTAGAGCCATTATTTGCGGTCCAAGTGGATGCGGGAAAACGAATGTCATGCTATCTCTTCTATTCAATCCAAATGGCGCCAAGTTTAAAAATGTCTCTGTTTATTCGAAATCCCTCTTTCAACCGAAATACCAACTACTGCAAGATGTAATAGCACAAGTTAAAGGTGTAGGATATTACCCGTTTAAAGACAACGAAGAAATTATTAGTCCCAGCGACGCTAAACCCCACTCTGTGTTTTTATTTGACGATGTTGCATGTGATGGTCAGCAAAAGATTCACGAGTATTATTCCATGTGCAGACATAAAGATATCGATGCCGCTTATTTATGTCAAACATATTCAAAAATACCAAAGCAGCTAATTAGAGACAACTGTAACATGATTGTACTATTCAAGCAAGACGAGATAAATTTGAAGCATGTATTTGATGAGCACGTATCACCAGACATGTCATTTGATGAATTTAAAAAAATTTGTTCTGAATGTTGGTGTGATAGTTATGGTACTTTGGTAATTATAAAAGATGTTGCTCTCAACAATGGCCGATATCGCAAAGGATTTGATAAATATATAAAATTATAAGGTGATTGGTTAGTCGTTAACAACATGTCAGATGATGCGGTTGCTATTGCCCTTCGCAAGAAGAAAGTCGCCGAATTGGCTAGATCAATTCGCAAAAAATATTTGGCATTGAAATTAGGCCGAACAGAACAAGACGAGTCCCTAAATAAACTATTTAAACCACTCTCGAAGCCTCTCAAAGATATTGCACAATCATCAAAAACGTTACATCATGCTATCACTAACAAGTTTGAACAAGTTAAAAAAGAAGGTGTGAAAAAGGAGGACAAGGAGGAGGAAGAGGAGGAGGAGAATGACGATGTATTTCTTGACGCACCTGATCAAGCGATACCTCATGAAAACATTATTCAAGAACCAATCTTTGACAAGATTTCGATGGATGCCACCGACGAATATATGGATCAATATCCTCCAATAAGTCACAAGTATATAAAAGAATATTTGAAAAAAGACGAAAAAATTGATAAAAACTATGGTCCATTTTACGATACTATTAGTGGTTGGATAATGGGAAAACGTCGAATAAACTTTGACAAACGCACCGGAGACATAATAATAATTCGAGAACGTAATTTAGAAGAACGTAGGTTAGGTGGTACGCCAGGTCTATATCAACTTTTATTTTATGCCAACCCCGAACAGTATAATGATGAGGATTTACAAAAGTACAAAACACTGTTGAAAAACACAGAGATTCATCTGGATACCTTGGGACGTCTTAAAGGTTCCAGCGGAGAAAAATACCATTCTATTATTAAACCTCTATTCAAACCATCTGATGCAGCAATGAAAAAGCATGCACCACCTGCAACTCGATCCAAAAAAGAACTCGAACACAGAACGAAAACAACAACACGATCATCTTCATCTACGGCCAAAGGAACGGGATTGGATGACTCTCGTTTAACATACAACACTGCACCCATGGAGTATATTTATTGAGATGATCCAAATGAGTTAGTTGAACGTCTTAAACTCTTGGTGGCTTCGAAAGATGCCGGCAACACATCTCTCGACAACGAAATCGTAGCCATCATCAATGAACTAAAAGAAGCCAATATCATAGAGTAATTGGGAATGTCATTATCATTTCCACTATGAGTGTCGACAAATTCTGACATCACTCTCGTAGTAGTAACGCCCAAAAGGTGGCGCGAGTCACATTTCCACATACGTGGAAAATGTGAAAATATCCAATGTCAAGGATCCATCAGACAATGGCGATGCTGCAACGAAAAAATACGTTGATGGACAAATCAATGAGTTGCGCAACCTGCACTATCCATTAATTCAAACACATGGTGTGCTATTGCAACAAAAAACTGATGACATACAGGATTTAGCTATTGGCCTTAACGATGTGAGAAAGGAGCTTCATAACACTACAGTTCCACTTCTCGAGCAAAAATTGAAAAAAATAATCAAAGATGATCTGAATGCACTGAAAAAGGATACGAATAAATACGTTGATGAACAAATTAATGGGTTGCGTAACCTGCACCATCCATTAATTCAAACACATGGTGTGCTATTACAGCAAAAAACTAATGACATACAGGATTTAACCATTGGCCTTAACGATGTGAGAAAGGAGCTTCATAAAACTACAGTTCCACTTCTCGAGCAAAAATTGAAAAAAATAATCAAAGATGATATTAATGCACTGAAAAAGGATACGGAGAACAATCTAAAATCTGTGGAACATTAAGTGGAGCAATCATTAAAAAGCGTAGTAGATAGCAATCATTCATGGGATATAGACAAACGTCTTACGGTAGTTAAAGGTGCGTTAAAAAATATTAATGTCTAAAGAACAGCTGATAAACGAATTGCATAAACCGGCACGAAAAAACTATCCTCGTCGACGAACAATAATCAAAGGAATCGATGACTTGTGGCAAATGGATTTGGCTGAAATGCGTCCTTATGCACATCAAAATAAAAATTACAAACTAATACTAGTTGTAATTGATTGTTTTTCAAAATTTGTGTGGACACGACCTCTAAAAACGAAGACTGGCGAGGAAATTACTCGGGCATTTTCGGATATTCTCGCACATACTCGACGACATCCGAAGAACCTACAATCTGATCAGGGAACCGAATTTTACAACAGAACATTTCAAAATTTAATGAAAAAACACGAGATTAATCATTACAGCACCTACACGATCAAAAAAGCAGCCATTTGCGAGCGAGTTATTAGAACGTTGAAAGCAAAGTTGTACAAGTATTTCATTTTACATGAATCGTACAAATGATTAGATGCTCTACACATAATTACCAAGGAATACAACAACACAAAACACAGTAAAACAGGATACAAACCGTCTCAGGTTAACAAATCCAACGAAAAAACTATTTTAAACAAAAGTTATACTTAGTTAAAGATTGCAGGTCCACGAAAGTTTAAAGTTGGCGACATTGTACGTGTATCAAAGGCAAAACATTTCTTCGAAAAGGCATACATGCCCAATTGGACTACTGAATTATTTAGAATTGTACAAGTTAAGATAACAAATCCTATAACGTATTTGCTCGAAGACATGCAAGGTGCGCCGATTAGTGGCGGTTTTTACGAAGAAGAATTGCAGAAAACATCAAACCCTGACATATACCTGGTCGAAAAAGTACTCAGACGAAAAGGCAATAAGATGTACGTGAAATGGTTAGGAATGGACAGCAAACACAACAGCTGGATAAATAACTCGAATATAGTTTGAGGATCTATATTTCGATACGCCGCGTAGACATACATTTTTTGTGAAAAGACCGATAATTAACCACAAGAAGTGGGAGAAGACAATGGTATAAATGTAGGACAAACTATGAT
Organism: Diabrotica balteata; assembly: GCA_918026665.1. NCBI lineage: Eukaryota > Metazoa > Arthropoda > Insecta > Coleoptera > Chrysomelidae > Diabrotica > Diabrotica balteata. The sequence continues at coordinate 696,257 of CAKJVB030000005.1, forward strand.
AATAGGTTCAGTTTACATCCACCTAGTTAACGACGTTCGAAACACACACAGTAGTACCATGAGCTCTCAAGATAGCGGATACAACAGCCAACCTAATAATTTCGATGATGATGATGGTAGTGAATTTAGCATAGAATTTAACTACGATGAAGATAGTCAACCACCTAGTACTGGCGCCGAATTAGATCGAGTATTGGCTAAATATGAAGCAGCTGCCACAAACGAGCAATATTGTTTATTGGAAACTACATATCCAATCAGCAGCTCTCTCCACATAAAAATTGGTCTATCTCCAGCTCGAGATTTTCTACCATCCATCATTCTGTGCCAACGTGATGATTTTAGAAGAATCAGTTTAAGTATAAGCGAGTGGAACGTCATAATTGTGTGGTTAAGAGAAAAAATGAGTGACTTTTTCCATGCGACCTATGTGGATGGGTATGTTCCAATCGAATTTATGAATGGTGATTTTTGCAAACTAAGATAATTGGTAAAAGTAAATGTAAAGTTGCTGACCATTGAAAAATTTGGAGTCGAATATTATTTATAGGAAGATGACGTCTACCACATTTTAAACGCAAACTACAGAATAATGTACCGTAGAGTGGCAATGTTACAGAGTTTACAATTCCAGAAATACTATCTAAATATTTCAATTTTCATTAAGCAAAATTTTTGTGCTAAAGACTCTGTACATGGACCAGTTGCAGCCTTCGCAGCATATATCGATATTTGTCCAAACACTTTGTTAAGTTTAGCTCTAAAGGAATATGTATACTATTATGAACATAGACATGTAAATCATTTAACTGAATAAATATATAATTTATTAGATATGTTGTCTTTTATTCTATTATAAATAAAACCAAAAAAATGTAAGATTACACAAATTTATTATTAAAAATTAAATTATACAATTCTAGAAGACTAGTTAAATCTACAATTTATAAAAACTGTGAGATAAGTGATCTTTTCTCTTTTTTTTTGTTCTTATGAGTAGCCATATACTACAAGAAAACAATTATTTATGTATAGTGCATCTACATTGCATTGACCACTCAGTATCAAACAAGACATGATCAAACGAATTTTGACACCAATTATCTCTTACATCATACAAGAATTTTATGTCATCTTCATGATATTCATCCCCACTAACAACCTGTTCATACCTTATGAATTTATTTTTTGATTTAAGTACGGTGTAGAAACGTTTAAAACAACCAAAACAAAAGTTTAAAGCAATATCATCTGCTATACATGCAGAATGATAGACACAATACATATTATATTCTTTTTCTTTATAATGCAATCCACACAGATGAATTCTTTCTGCTTCATTTTCATGTTTTATTTGATCAGAATTTATTTGATCACATACTTGTATTAGATGCAAATAATCAGATTCATATAATTTTTGAAAGCGATAAATACTATACTTATTACAAATTTCTAAAGTAAGACTCCACGGTAGAGGAGATATTTCAACAAAGTCGGTTATGTCCGAGATATTCTCACAAATAGTTTTCATAGATTGTGTGCGTAGTGTTGGCACCATCTTGCTGTTTTTCTGCAACAACAACAAATAAATGTTAATCGACAAGATAATGTCCCCACGGAAGCGTATTAAATGATTTTGGTATTAAATACCGCTTGTTGTCATAAGGACTTAGAGCCGTTTTGGATTGCTCGATGCTAAATACAGAATGTTGGTACGACCGAATACACCTTTTACTCGCGGATTGAATTTTGAATTCTTTAAGACATTTTTCATAGTCTTCGTACGTAATTTTATTTCGAACAACGTTATATTTCACTCCTTTTGCCTTTTTTGTTATTCCCAAATTTCCCAAGTCACATTCAATTCTCTCTTTGTTTAGTTGTTTTTTTCTAGGCGCTGTCTCTCTTTGTCCCTCTCGTCGTCAGTTATTTGCAGTTTAAATGTGTACATTTTTGATCGTAATCCAATAAAATGTGTAATTATTTTCCCATTTGCCTCGTCCTTCATTAATCCGGGGATTTTTGTATTTAACCGTTCTATCTCATATGAGTTGTTTTCGGCATAGTCGGAGGTATCAAATTTATTTGGATGCGCTCTTATAACCTCTCTATATGCATCTGAACATTGCAATTCATAAATAAAGCTGTCTGTGTCCATGTACAACAATGAACAGTTTTCCTCTCCCATCGTTGGAAGCATAAAGTTGTAGTGAAAATCATACATACATACTTTTGATATATCTAGGATTGCTGCGCCTATATACAGGGGTTTATTAAAGCATACTTCTGATTTCTTAAGTTCGATAGCTACCAAATTTTCGCTAAAGATCGTACGACTGTGAAATCGATTACTCGCAATCAAATTTTTGGCTCCGTACCTTCCATGCCATTTTTTACATAATTTTACAATACGATGACGTCTTTGATTCTGTAAAGTCTTTCCGAACACCGCATTATTCATTAGCTTGTACAGATTTTTCTCAAAACTGTTGGTTGCTGCCGCCCAACGGATTGCCCAGATTGATTAAATTTCAAAACTTTATGTATCTTTGTTAAAATTAACCCGTTAGCCAATGCCTGTTTAAGAGTTCTATAATGCATAATATATTTGGTTTTGTGATATAAGGTTGGTGTGGACGAGGACGCAAGGAAAATCGGCGCGGCAAATTGGCAACGGTTGGCGATGAACAGAAACGACTGGCGAAATAGACTGGGGAAGGTCAAGGCTCAACTAGAGCTGTAGCACCACTGATGATGATGATGATATAAGGTTGGTATTAACTTTGGCAATTTTGAACCGGGCGGAATGCGGTGTTCGGCAGCAAATGGAAAATCTTTATGTTTGTCGTGTAATTCGCGTGGATACTTCAAGTCAACTTATAAAAAACAGCCCTCCTTTGCATCATCCTGTATTGACATAATATCTATATGGCCTTCAGGAAGATTACCAACACCAAATTTGGTAACATCTTCGATCCACTTGAACCCTCCATATGGAAACAATTGTAACATTGCCCAGCTATACAGATTGTTCACATCTAAATAGAGGATGTACTTAGAGGGCCGTGTGGGATCATACGGCGAACTGTATTTCATTTCGAACAAGATCATATCCACATCTTTTAGCAATTCTAATTTACATTGTGTGTATCTCAACATACAATCCCATGTGTTTCCTGGCATAGTATAATACCATGCTGGATCTAATTTATATGTGTCTCGACATTTTTGTCGGAACTGTTCAAACACATCAGCCAGCAGCAGAATATCTGTTTTCAAATACAAATCGCTGTATTCTTCCAAATTTTTACAATTAAATTTCTTCCAAACATTTTGGGCATGAGCATACTTCGCTTCACTAATGTATTCATTATTTAACTTACTATAAAAATGGTTAATTGTGGGTAAAGAAGTTTCATCCAATTTTTCCAAACTATCAATATAATGATAACAAAATACTCCTTTACAAGTTAACAAATTAAATGTATCATTATCTAATTGACTAAATTCTCTTTTCAAAATCTTCTTTTCAGATGTATCTAAAAGAGATGCCAATTCATCGAGTGAAGCTCCCATAAATCTAAGTGAATCAATAAATCGTAATTTAATTTGATGTTCGTCAGATTGTAATGTAAATGAAATATATTTTTCTTTATTAATGGGAAGTAAGCTCAAGTGCCCATGCTTGCAAAGATCTATAATCATAAAATGCGAATCGTAGCCACTAAAATTATGAAATACAATTGGGACGACAAACAATTTTTTAAAGTTCAAATTACATTCTTGGTGCGCAAATCCTCGTACTTGTCCCGTAAAATGATCGTGATCTACAACAACTGTATTGAAACCTCAATACTCCGGAAGTATTGGATTTTAGGAAGTTTAGAACTTCCAAATTCCAGAAGAACTGGAAGAGAGGTGATGAAAATACTAAAGATATGGCTAAGCTCAGAGGAACAAATTTAAATGGCCAAAGAGACACTAAATCTCAAGTGAGTGTTCGGGCTAGCTTCAATGCACTGGATTGTGACTTTAAAGATATAAACAGATAGCAAGGATACTGAGCTAATGAGACAAGAAACGAAATGAGACCTGGTAATATCAAACGTGATACAACTAAAGAAGGCCACTGGGAATAAATTTATAGAAAGAGAACAAGAAGAAGAGAAAAAGAAGGGCGCCAACTCAACGATAGTTGAGATTTTGAAGTAACAAAGGACAGGAAACAAATGATACTAGAGATAATAACCTGAAATACAAAATACTAAATACTAATCTTGTTTTGCTATATTATATACTGGTTAGTAGAACTGAAATAAAACTCAAAATAGTAACCATAAATATATTTATAAAAAAATGTATATTGATATATATGTATTAACAATTTACATATAAGGCAAAACTAAATAACAGTGGTAGTGGGTGTGTAAAGATACAATAGGACCAAATAGCCCCTCAACAAGCGAATAGTCACTACCACTGGCCAAATAAAGTTTAAAATATTAGTAAACAACAAGAATAGTCCGTATTGTAGCCAAAGTCTTAACACAAAAAGGTAGTAATTTAAATTTAACTAGTTCAACTAAAATGAGATACAAATTACAATATTGTAAAGATATCAAACTTAATAAATATATTACAATTATTATATTACATCCAAAAAGGTGAGTCTTCAATACTCTTTATATAATGTTTAAAAAAAAAACCACATGAAATTTATTTCCCTTCCCAAAATCAAAATTGTATTATATCAAAAATGTATTCTATTAAAAATATATATATTAAATCAACAAGTGAGTTCGGTCAGACTCTGTATATCCTATTTAAAAACCTAATAAAAACATGTAATGTATTTTCCCTCTCCCAATAATATCAAAATTATATTTTATCAAAATGTAGTTACTTGATCATATGCATATGAAAAGTTAACAAAATAGACAGTAACAAAAAAAAATTACACAGTCAAACAACTTATCTTTACAGCACTATAAGTCCATAGGAAAAACTCCTCTTGGCACGGCTAAATCAGTTTGTTGCTGTAAAGGACAAATCCTAGGTGAGTCTGGGCATAAAACCAGTCACTGGGCTATCTGGAGTGACGGCAAAATCCAGGAGAGTTGCTAACTATTTAAGGATTCAAAGTTACTAATATCCTTGAGGGAATATTCTCAAGAGAATACTCTCAAGTGAAGTGACGGAATCTAAAAGGTTATGTAATTTAATAAATGCAATTCAATAGGTGTAGCAGCATGGATTGACTGCACCAAAACAAAACATTAAAACAGGTTAAGTCAACATGTCAAAATTTCCGAAGTTCATTTCGTAGACGTGACAGGCTTGCGCCATGAAATGAACACGCGCAGAACACAGAAGGCTGTAGAAACCTTGGCTCCACCAAAAAAAGTTAGAGAAAAAAAAAACCAAAAAACTTACTGATAAGATATGGAATAGATCGGACTTTAAGTTTGACTATATAAAAAAATGACCTTCTGTTCTTTGCAAGTAAATCAAGGAAATTTTAAATTTAAATTATTTCGGAACTCAAAAATAAATCTCTAAAGAAATACTAAACTACAATGATAAATTTGATTATATGATAAAGAGTTAATACGTATGAAATGATTTACTTACATGGAGCCGCAGCACGCCAAAAAAAACTTCCTTTTATGTGGAACTCTTAGATTAATATTGATTTTAAAAAATTAATTATTATTATTAATATTTCTATTTTATTCTTCCCCAAATTATCTTCCTTGCTCCAATTCCGTCACTTTGAAGGTGAAAAAATTTCACCGGTTGGCGTGTCTGTGCTGAGTTCTGACCAAAACTGATCGTTCTCGTACAGACTCGACCAATCTTCCTTTTTAAGCGACTACTGCGCGTGTGGGGAAAAATGTCCATTTAAAAATCGATCGCTGGCGGAACACAAAAATTTTCGTGAGGGGTTAATCAGTAGCGTAAACGCTACATTCTCCCTCATCTCCAGCAAAAAAAAAGTAACGTTAGGAACTTTTTTTTTTGTGGCAGAACGATCTAACGCTGGGTCGACAATGAACGTTGATACTTTAAAATTGAACATTTTCCTCACCAGTCAACCATTTGCTCAGGAATTGGAACAAAATCAAGGACGAAATAAAAATATGGAACGAAGAATATGGGACGAAGTCATACATTTTGTCTCTTAATGAGATAATGTATGTTAATTTAGTATAAACCAAAGATAAAAAAAAATACACATTTTAAGTTTAATTCTATAACCTTACAGATCAAGTTAACTTTTAACACTACTTATCTACATTCTCAAGTATTAGTAAAAACAACCATCGTTAAAACTACATTATAGATGTGTATTAACAACCCCTAACACAATATCCCCAAGAACCATTCATAACCACGAAATCCAAACAAAGTCCTATGAACTTTACCCAACGTTGACACTAGAGCGACCAGATTCTATTCGTCACCATAGAGTTCAATGAGGGCCTAATTACTCAGGACTAGTTGAAATATATATATATATATATATATATATATATATATATATATATATATATATATATATATATATATATATATATATATGGTTCGGGATATCAACAACAAGGTAAAAGATAATTCAATACACCTACTTGCTCTAGCAGCGGTAGGAAAGCACACAATCGGTAAAGGTTGCTAGTGCCTTAGATACTAGCAAGCCCACTATACTCATGGTATAGGGTATGCTAAAAAAAGGTAAGTAAGATAAATGCAATCCCAACTCATAGTAAAGGATATGCACAAAAGGTAAAAGATAATTGCACGTCCAGATCTACTCATGGTAGAGGATATGCACAAAACTCACTTCTACCCGCTATACACTTGGTAGAAGGAAAGATAAAAGATCCTAACTGTAATACCTAAACTGTACTATTGACGTGTTCCAATTCTTTACTCACGACAAGAACAGTAAAGGACAGATTTTTAGGACTCTATAATCAAGATAAAGATAAGATATATATTCATAAGATATAGATAAGAAATAAACTTATCCAGGTAAAGGTAAAGATAACTAACTTAAGGTAAAGGTACGAGATAAACTCAGTCAAAGTACGAGATAAACTCAAGGTAAAGATACGAAATAAACTCCATTACAGGTATGAGATAAACTCCATCAAGGTAAAGATAAATTCAATTAAGATACAGATAAAGATAACTCACATCTACCAATCCATATCACTAGTAGAGAGACAGGTAAACAAACAGTATACAATAAGATATGTTAAAACTCAAATATTTTTAGAAGATAATAACATAGGAGATAACAAACTAAGTTAAACAGACTTACTGCTGAATATCAGAACGATCCAATTCTAAATGACACATTCTAATTTCAACCTAAGAGACACTCAAGGAACAACTAATATGTATTGATATATTTCTGAGCCAAGTGAGGGCACACATCCAGGGTGATCAATCCTGAACCCACGCTAAAACACCGACACAGTAAGTGAATATGGATGCATAAGCTTTATGGCCATGGTCCACAAAACCATACAATACTATTAAAGAAAATCTTTGGAATGTTTTCCGAATTATCCCTGTAAATATCTATTCAACTCAGAACTCAAGATGGGGAAATTCCCATATATCCATCCTGTACTCCTATGATATGCAGTTGGACTTTTGAGAGAAAACAAACAACAAAATTAGCAAGTCCATAAACCAAGATAATAACCAACATTAAGATAAGATAAAAAAAAATAGAAGGCAAAATAACATAACATCTTATGGTTTTTGCCAGGTAAACAAAATTTATAAACAGATCTTAAAAACCAAACTGGTACAGAAGTGATAAGGGACCAGTTAATCTTCATCTGAAGATGAAGAATCCAAATTATCTGACAAGTTATGTGGACCTACTGTCTTATCCTCCAGTAAGTCTTTGACATGAAACCTTCCTAGTTTCCTGCCAGTGGAAATTTCCTTCAACTCATAAATTAAAGGAGAAATGACCTTAATAACTGTACAAGGTATGTACTTCTGACATAACTTAGCAGATTGGAAGTTCAATTTATCAGACTTGACAAAGTTCCTCTTTAAGACAGAATCTCCAACTCTGAAAGATAAGGCTCGCTTTCTCAGGTCATACTGGCATTTATTTCTAGCATAAGATGCTTTCAACCGTTTGCGAACATCCACATAAATATCAGGAAGATGCTGAATATCTTCTAAACGGTGTAATTTATCTGATATAGTGGGAAAGTTATTGGCATTCTCTGAAATCTTACCAAAATAATCTCCAGAAAGAGGGACATGACGACCAAACATTAAATAAGATGGAGGACACTTGGTTATTTCGTGAGCAGAGGTCCTGATCGCTTGTGCTATAGAGTGGATATGAGTATCCCAAGCTCTCTGATCAGGAAAAGAATATGACCTTAAAGCAGTCACAATTGATTTATTTACTCTTTCGGTATGATTGACTTGTGGATGATAGTTCGCATTGTACCAGATCTTTTGTACATTGTATTTAGCCATGAGATCGCGAAAAGCCTTAGCTGTGAACTGGGGTCCATTATCACATGAAACAATTTGTGGAACACCATAAATTAAGAAAACTTCATTCTCGAGGTATTTAATAATAGACGAAGTAGTTGCCTTCGACATGGTATGGACCAAAGGAAATTTAGTAAAATAATCAACAACCACTAAAGCATATTGGGAACCTTTATAGGACCTAGGGTACGGACCAATGAGATCTAAAGATATAAGTTGAAACGGAAAATCAATCCGTCGATAACTACCCATTAAACCTGGTTGGGGAAGATTTGTCGATTTGCATGTAGCACAGATTTTGAATTTAGCAATATAGCTACGTACAGTTTGACGCATCTTCGGCCAGTAATAGAGTTCCGATATACGACGGAAAGTTTTGTAAAAACCAAAATGAGCTGCAGTAGGATGGTCATGAAAAGTGGCCAAAACCTCTGCTCTATTAGGAGTTGGAACGACTATCTTCCAATCCGACATTCCAGTAAGGGCATCCATGGAACTTAAGACATGTTTATACAAAACACCATGTTCAACTTTAAAATCAAGAAATTTACCTGGTACATTCTGTACATCATACAACATTTTTCGATACCAGTCATCTGGTTGTAAGGAAGATAAATCTAACAAATTAATATCGAAAGTTCTAGAGAGTGCATCAGCGACTACTACACCTGAAGCTTTACGATGAACAATTTTATAATCGTATTGTGCCAATTTTAAAATCCACCTAGCCAAACGAGGAGATGGGTTCTTCATACTTTGTAACCACACCAAACTACTATGGTCAGTTATGACCGTAAACGAACGACCTTCAAGAAAATATCTAAAATGTTCAATACCCGTAATTATAGCTAACAACTCTTTTTCAGTTAAAGTATAATTTTTCTGGGCTTTATTTAATTTCTTGCTGGTGTAGGCTATAGGGTGTTCTTCTCCATCAACAATTTGATAGAGTGCCCCACCAGATGCTGTGTTTGAACAATCTGTCATCAGAAAAAAAGGCTTAGTAAAATCTGGGGCTACCATAACAGGAGAATTTGTGAGAGCCTCCTTGATTTTAATGAAAGCTTCATTAGCCTCAGGAGTCAACACAATATTTTGTCCCTTTTTCCGATTTTGAAGTAAATCTGTGATAGGAGACAACAAGGTGGAATAAGACTTGACAAATTTTTTATAATAGCCCACCATTCCTAACAATCGACGGACCTGAGTGGTATTTTTAGGCACAGGAAAATCACGAATAGCTGATACCTTATCAGGATCAATACGAAGACCCTGAGAATCTACAACATATCCTAAAAACTTAATAGACTCACGACAAAAGCTACTTTTATCTAAGTTAATAGTCAAATTTGCGTCTTTTAAACGCTGAAACAACTGCTGCCATACAGAGATATGAGTTTCGAAATCGGGAGTAATGACAAGAATGTCATCAAGATAGTATTGACAAAAAGGATCTAAAGCAGGGCCAATTACCAAATCCATCAACCGACACATAGTTTGCGGAGCAGACACAAGACCAAAAGGCATTGTAGTGAACTGATACAATCCTTTTCCATTGACCGCAAAGGCAGTGAGCTTTTTACTTTCTTCGCTGAGAGGAATCTGTAAAAATGCTTCCTTCAAGTCAATAGATGAAATGAATTTAGCATTTTGTAACTTACTCAGGATGATATCTATACGAGGTATAGGATACGCGTCTCTGTTCATAGTTATACTGTTAAGTTTACGTCCGTCAAAACAGACACGAAAAGTCCCGTCTTTCTTTTTTGTCAACCACAAAGGGCTACAAAAAGAAGAAGTACTGGGCTCAATAATACCTAACTTTAGCATTTCATCTACCTCCTTTGCTAGGCTTTCATGCCAGGCTTGAGGCAAGGGATATTGGTATTGTCTGAAGGGCTTGGACGAACCCACATCAATGTAATGTTCGATGAGATGAGTTCTACCCAACTTATTTTTCGAAGAGATAGAAGAGAATGATTTGATAACATTATTTAACTGGTCTAGTTCACGAGCATTAAGTCTACTCATATTTTTAACTGCATTGACACAAGAGATATTAAACGAAGAAACAGATAAGGAAAATTCAGAAAAATTTAACTCACTATGAAAAGTTTTCAGAAAATCCATTCCTAGAATAACTGAATTTTTAACTGAAGGGATAACAAAGAATGTAATCATTCTTTTACAAAAACTAACAGAAATCTCAGTAGTGAATTGACCTAAAATTGGTTGAACTTGACCATCAGCTGTAGTCACTTGCAAACTTTGATCAATTCCTATATTTACATTTGAATTCTGAAGAAATTCCAGACCTAGAGAACCTAAAATAGAGATATTGGACCCTGTGTCCAGTAAAGGTTAACAAGAATGTCCTAAGATAGAGATTTCAAGATATGGACGATTATCCTTGTTTTTTCGAACCAACAATGAGTTTATATCTAAATCAACAAACGAAGACAAGGGATTACATGAAGAAACTACAGAAGAATTACGGTGCTCGTGCTCAACTAACGTTGTCCTCTCTTCGGTTGGTATTTGCCGTTCTGTGGTCTTTTGTCTTTCGGTGGAGGGTGAGATGTTTGGCTTGTGGAAGCTTGGGCATCCAGACTCGAGAAACTGGTTCCTTGGTTTTGAGGAGTTTGGACAGTGTTTGTATTCCCTGTATTTTGAGGAGGAGTAGGAGCCAGGGCCAACCCACCCCTTCTGTCGTTTCCCGAACAGAATTGGCATACAAATTTGCGTACACCTTGACGTCCACATCCATAACAAAACCGAATTCTAGGTTCAGAACATTCATAATACCCATGCCCTGATTGACGACAATTCCAACAGGTAAGCTTCGAATTGAAAGAAGCGACATTATCAGACCGAGAATAATTTGGTCTACCCGAATAGGACGAATCAGGATTTCTAAAATTCTGCCGAATAGGAGCTCTAGACACGCTGTCAGAAGACCATGACAAAACTTCTTCCAGCTTCTTACATTTTTCAGTAAGATCAGCAATCGAGGGAATATCTGTAAGTGCCAGACTAGAATGGTACGATGGCAACAAGTTTTTCTTAATAATCCTGACAATATGAGGTTCAGAAAGAGGAGTCTCCAGACGTTTACACAGACTAACAATCTCGTTAATAAATATAGTTACCTTCTCCTGCGGAGCTTGTTTTCGAGACTTAATTTCATCAAGAAGATTGTCCTCATAGTTATAAGGAAGAAAATCTGATCTGAGTTTGGCAACTAACTCTTGCCAAGAAGCAAAACTACCTCGATTATTGAGGTACCAAGTAAAAGCTGAATCTTTAAATAAATCGGCAGCAGAAGAGTAACACTCTTCCTCGCTGTTACCACGGGCTATGCGCAGACATTCTACCTTCTCCAAGAAACTAACTACATTTTCATTTGATTATCCTGAAAAATGCACACCCCATTTATGAATAGGAGCAGACTTAACAAAAGGAAACGAGTTGACTGGAACACTAGCATTATGAGGAGTTGACTGTGCCTGGGGAATCACTTTACAATCAAGTTCACCTTCCAGAATCAAAACCCTGAAATTAAGAGACCTCTTCACTTCCTCCTCTTCCTCTGTTGTAGCTTCTAACAGATGGATTCTAGCTGCAACATGACCTAACCGAGAAGTATAACGAGCATAGGCAGTATCACTAGAAGAACCAACAAAAGAATTAATTTTGACCACCAGATCTGCAAGAGTAACCTCTATTTCGGCAATCTCATCCTTTAAATTAAGATGGGAAGCTGACAGAACAGCGAAACTCCGATTGGATGGAGTTTGCTTCAATGCACCACGCAACACTACCCTTTTCCTTTCCACCGTTGTCAAAGATGGATCGTTTAAGTGACGGACTCTCAACTCATACTCTAATTCAGGAGCTAACAGATGCTCTACCTTGAACGCAGACATATTACACAACAGAAATATACGAGAGAATGAGTAAAAGTAGGTAAAGTTTAACTTACTCTCTGTCCTCAAATTAATATTCTGAAGGGATACCTATACCAGTAATGTTTAATTGTTTTGGTCCAGTTATGAAATCCAATGAAATATACTGCTACAACACCCTAAGGAACCTAAAATTTCAAAAACTGTTATTTCGAGGTAGTGACTCAACTTATTGACTACTCCGGACTTGTAAAATATGTGAAATAGTTAACTTTATGTTATTTAAATTTTTAAATAATTTATTATTAATCTAAAATTGTTATTTATCAATCAAAAACAAAGCAATTTATTCAGTCTACACAGTATATAGCAAAACAAGTCGATTTAAGATATAGATATAAGGTAATGTCAAAAAAAAAATTGAAAAACAAAACTAAACGTTAAAATGAAGAACAACCCAAGATCAAAACCAAAAATTAAAGGAGATATATATATTTTTTAAGGCAGAAGTGGAAAAGAAGCCCCACGTTGGGCGCCAATTGAAACCTCAATACTCCGGTATTGGATTTTAGAAAGTTTAGAACTTCCAAATTCCAGAAGAACTGGAAGAGAGGTGATGAAAATACTAAAGATATGGCTAAGCTCAGAGAAACAAATTTAAATGGCCAAAGAGACCCTAAATCTCAAGTGAGTGTTCGGGCTAGCTTCAATGCACTGGATTGTGACTTTAAAGATATAAATAGATAGCAAGGATACTGAGCTAATGAGACAAGAAACGAAATGAGACCTGGTAATATCAAACGTGATACAACTAAAGAAGGTAACTGGGAATAAATTTATAGAAAGAGAACAACAAGAAGAGAAAAAGAAGGGCGCCAACTCAACGATAGTTGAGATTTTGAAGTAACAAAGGACAGGAAACAAATGATACTAGAGATAATAACCTGAAATACAACATACTAAATACTAATCTTGTTTTGCTATATTATATACTGGTTAGTAGAACTGAAATAAAACTCAAAATAGTAACCATAAATATATTTATAAAAAAATGTATATTGATATATATGTATTAACAATTTACATATAATGCAAAACTAAATAACAGTGGTAGTGGGTGTGTAAAGATACAATAGGACCAAATAGCCCCTCAACAAGCGAATAGTCACTACCACTGGCCAAATAAAGTTTAAAATATTAGTAAACAACAAGAATAGTCCGTATTGTAGCCAAAGTCTTAATACAAAAGGTAGTAATTTAAATTTAACTAGTTCAACTAAAATGAGATACAAATTACAATATTGTAAAAATATCAAACTTGATAAATCTATTACAATTATTATATTACATCCAAAAAGGTGAGTCTTCAATACCCTTTATATAATGTTTAAAAAAAACCACATGAAATTTATTTCCCTTCCCAAAATCAAAATTGTATTATATCAAAAATGTATTCTATTAAAAAAATATATATTAAATCAACAAGTGAGTTCGGTCAGACTCTGTATATCCTATTTAAAAACCTAATAAAAACATGTAATGTATTTTCCCTCTCCCAATAATATCAAAATTATATTTTATCAAAATGTAGTTACTTGATCATATGCATATGAAAAGTTAACAAAATAGACAGTAACAAAAAAAAATTACACCGCCGCTGGACGCTAAAGAGCGTCGCAACTGAGACGAGCAGATACGACGCTTTTTCGCCTTCAGCAACACAAGTACCTACCAACTGTCCCATGGCTACTCAATCCCAATTTTCAATCTCGTCCACCCCAAAAAAAAATTCTCCCAACACATTTCATATGAGTAGCAGACACGTTTACCCCACCGGTCACCTTTTCCATTACACGTCCCGTTCCAATTCCCACGTAACAGGGGAGGCAGCAGTTATGTGGAAATTCCAAGCAGACTGCTCAAACAGACTGCCACTGCGTCCGGAGGCAACCGTGAAAAAAGCCTAGAGGAGTAAACTTCGATAAAAAATCCCCACTATTACGGTGGAAGGCATCGTGCCAAAGATATGAGAGATGCGAGGGTTAGAGCATCAAAAACGATCCCTTCGGGATACCTGCGACCTCTCGAAGTATCGAAGCCTTAGCGCGGTAAGGGCGCACTGCCGCGCCAGACTTATAGCACGTCCCGACTCGTGGGACCATTTATGAGTAAAATAAAAAATTTAAAACAGACGGGGATGAAGAATGACGACCATCGGCAAGACAATATGGAAAATGCAAAGGAAATTGAAAAAAAGGGTAGGGAGGAACAGTCGCATGACGACTTGAAAACAGAATTAGAAGGAGAGATGATGAATAGTTTTGAGAGGGAATTGGTAAGAAGACATAAGCAACAACAAAAACTGAATAGGTCGACTGTTGCAAAGCAGTCGACATTGAGAAAAAGAAAAGCCGAAAGCATGGAGAGGATAAATGACCTCAAGAGGGAAAGGCTGGAGGAGAGCATAAGGTTTCCAAATGAAACAAAACAAGAAAAAATAAACAGGAAATTAGAGGAATTAAGTACAAAACTCGAAGAAATATTTAACAAATTTAGCGAACAGGGGAAAAAGCGGAGGTGGACACCGATTTAAAAAAATTGATCGGGATTATAAAATCTACAAACAACAAAAGGGATGATAATAGGATAACCGAAAAAACCAAAAACGAATTAAAATGTGACCATTGTAAACTAAAAGAGGGGCAGGAGAAACAGAAACAAGAACAAGAAAAAATCAAAAGGGTATTAAACATGGAAAAGGAAAAAAAACATTTATGAGTGTATGCGACAGTAAATGGAAAGAGAAAGTATATTTAAAGACAAAGTGGGAACAAGCGGGGCTACTAGAAACAGTAGAAAAAAAGAACTGTATAATATTTACAAAAAAGGAAGCGAAAGATAAGATAAAGGTGTAGAAAACATCATTAAAGATGTAGGAGAGGACCTAGCGGAGATGCTAGAAGAAATAGAAGAGGGAGAAATAAATTACCTAGAGAACACTAGAAGAAAAGCAAACAAAAAAACAATATGGTATACTTTCGTTGCCAGATTAGACAAAGAGCGGGAGGAAGATGCATACGACATGGCAGAAAAGGCTATAAAGGACATAAGGAAAGAAAAGAACGAAATCCCAGAGGTCATGCGGGTTGTAGTCGCAAACGACCTAAATAAGGAAACGATAAGGAAAGCTCTCGAATATGTAGGACATAGAGATAGTATATCCTGGGAGATTTTAGTAAGAGGGAAGGAATTCGGTGCAGAGAGGAGAGTGGAACAAGAGGAAGCCTTACTCATAAAGATGGAAGGAAAGAAATACAACGAAGTTCTTAGCGAAATGAGAGAGAAAATCGACATTGGAAAGATCGGGGTACAAGTGGACAAGCTAAAAAGAACAAATGGGGGAGATCTACTTGTAAAATTAAATGGGAGAGGGGCTGCGGCGAAGTTGAGGGCCGAACTGGACAGCAAAATGAACGGGATGGACACGGCAATCCGAAGAAAGGAGACTTTCTTCACGATTACGAGTTTGGACCCTGGGGTGAGTGAAGAAAGTTTAAAAAAAGCAATAAAGAGCTATACAGGCGTCGCGGAGGGAAAGATAGAAGTTAAGGCCCTAAGAGTCAACAGATATGGGGAACAGGTGGCTACGATAGCCGTACGCCCCTCCAGAGCAGAAGAGCTGAGGAGGTACAGCACAATAAAAATAGGATGGGTTGGGTGTCCAATAATGGAGAGACACAACCCAATTAGATGCTATAAGTGCCTAAAGTTCGGGCACAATACATACGAATGTAAAGAAGAGAGCAGGGCGGCGTGCTGCTATAATTGTTTAAAAACGGGGCATACGGTCGCAAACTGCACCAGCAAACCGTACTGCTCGGTGTGCAAAGAAGAAGGGCATAGGATGGACAGGATGGCTTGTCCGTCCTACCGAGCCCTTGTATACGGCAGGAGAAGAGAGGGGAACTCATAAAATACGCCAAAAAAATATAAAATAGACTTTTTGGAAAATGAAGGTGGGCCCATATACAGCCCACCTTGGTGTTATTTTATATCTATGAAGTTTATTTTATTTATTTTTATTATTCCAATTTTACTAAACTATTTTTATTTATTGAATGTTTTTATTTATACATATTTTATCCATATACCGTATTTATCTATTTTATTTATATTAATTAATTAATTTATCTTAGTTTTTATGGTTTTTAACGTTCTCAAAATACGTGAATCCGATGCAGAAATGACCTCTGGGAACTGAACCAAAGTGGCCCTCAAAGATCAACCTGGTATACGGATATTGCAAGTTAACGTGGGCAGAGCCCGCCGAGCGCACGATCTTGTCCACGTAAAAGCCTGCAAGCTAGAAACATATTTGCTCATCGTCCCGGAACCAAACAAAAAGATAGCTTCATCCGGTGGTTGGGTTCAGGATAATGGGAAAAACGTGGCGGTGCTCTTTAGAAACAGGGGTTTGGGGGTGCGAAGTATTGTTAGGGGAGGAAATCATATCTTCATCAAATTGAGGGATTTCAGCCTCCTGGTATGCTACGTGTCCCCAAATATCCCTATGATAAGATACAAAGAAATTGTAGACGAAATAATGAGCGCCGCCACGAATGAAAAAGAAGTACTGATCGCCGGAGACATCAACGCGAAATCAAGGTTGTGGGGTTCCCCCATAAACGACGCAAAGGGGGAATTATGGAACGAATGGATAGCCCAGGCTGGCCTCCAAGTATTAAACAATAACAAACCAACTTTCGTAAGAGGGGCCAGCCAAACACACATCGATATTACATTCGCGAGTGAAGGGCTATCCAGGAGAGTGCACGAATGGGATGTCCTTGACGATCAGTTATTCACCTACCACCGGTATATAAAATATGAAATAAAGATGAAAGGGGGAATAAGGCGGCCGATAGAATACACGGAAATTTATTTCAACAAAAGCACGTACCTGTCGGAGGTCAGAAAGATTAATGAAAAGGAGATTTCTGACCTTGGCCAACTGAGAAGAGCACTAGAAAGCGCAGTAAAGTTGGCCACCGTGAAGAAAAAGAATAATAAAAAAGCCCCCTATTGGTGTACGGATGAGATAGAAGGTCTACGTGAGAGATGCCTCAGAGCTCGAAGGAATTATACGAGAAGCCAGGGCAGCCTCGAGCTCAAAGAAATTTATAAAGATCTAAAGAAAACGTTAAATAAAAAAATAAAACAAGAGAAAAAAGAAAAGTGGCAGACCCTGATAAAAGCTTTGGACGAAGATATATGGGGCGATGCGTACAAGATAACCATGAAGACGTTTAAGATAATCGCCCCATATAGACTTGACGTAGACCAGCGGATGGAATCAGCCGAACTCCTCTTCCCTACCAAGGATCCCCAAAATTTTATAAAAATATTTCCAACAATGGTAGAGGAGTTCACGGAAGAAGAAATAAAAACCGCTGGTCAAGAGATAAAGACAGGGAAAGCTCCCGGCCCTGACGGGCTGCCACCAGAGGCAATAAAGGTACTAGCAAAGGAGAAACCAGGCTTGATCAGAAAAATATACAACGACCTACTGCAGAAGCAAGAGTTTCCCAGAGACTTAAAGGAAGCAAACTTGGTCCTACTGCTAAAGCCTGGGAAACCCCCCGATTCAGCGGCCTCTTATCGGCCAATATGCCTTCTGGACTGCCTTGGTAAGTTCTATGAAAGACTTATCAAGAGGCGGCTGGAGCGCGTGTTGGAAGATGAGAGAATGCTATCAAACCAACAATACGGATTCCGAAAAGGCAGATCGGCAGTCGATGCCGCAAACTGGATAAGGGACGCGGCCAAGACAAGTAAGAAAAGATGGGTGGTCCTTGTTCTGCTGGACATAAGAAATGCTTTTAATTCAGCAAACTGGGGCCTCATAGTAGACCGAATCGTCGAATCTGGGGCTCCAGAGTATATGTTCAACATAATAAAGGACTACTTATCGGAATGATCCGTATGTATATCCAAGAAGAAAAAGAAAGAAGTGACCGCGGGAGTACCCCAGGGGTCAGTCATGGGACCCTTACTTTGGAACATACTATACAACGGGGTACTAGGAATACACAAAAAGAGAGGAGTGAGAGCGATAGCATACGCGGACGATCTAGCTTTACTGGTCGAAGACGATACGAATTGGGGAATAAAGGACCTCAACACTTAACAAGTTAATGCCCAACATCGGGGGACCCGGATCCCAAAAGAAGACAGTATTGCTTCAATCAATACTGTCCATAATACTATACAGGGCCCCACTGTGGCACGAGGTCCTTCGGATGAAAAAGTACAAAGACATGCTTATTAGGGCTCAAAGGAAACCCCTGATCAGGGTGTGCAGTGCGTACAGGACTGTATCAACCATTGCTTTACAGGTGGTGGCCGGTTCTGTACCGGTGCATATCTTGGCCAGGGAGAGAGCCAGAATGTACCAAAGGGGCAACGGAGCGATAGGTTCAGGGCCACAGGAAAGAGCTACAAGTCTAGAGACGTGGCAGAGGGAATGGACAGCCGAAGTCGGGAAGGCTGACTGGACGAGATCCCTGATCCCGGACGCAGTGAGGTGGTACGGGTGTCGACATCGGCGCGTCAACTATTACTTCACACAGTTTTTGACAGGGCATGGATCGTTCAGGAAATACACGTATCGTATAGGAAAAACCGAGAACGATCTATGTCCTGAGTGCGGAGTGGTGGATGACGCGCAGCATGTCGTGTTCGTATGCCCCGCATATCACGTTGGACGCACCGAACTGCAGCTGGGCCTGGGATCCCCCCTAGGCGAGCCTCGCGAGCTAATTGATAAGGCTATCGACAGCAAGCATGACTTCGACCTGATCATTGCTTTTGTCACACAGACAATAAAGCATAAAGAAGAAAAAGAGAGGCGACTGCAGACAGGATAACTGTATATTTATCTTTTAACGTGTCTTGTGTCGTAAAAGGAAGTCAGTGGGGGGAGGACCATATACACCCAAACCACACTGACTGTCTAATTTTAACTTATCCTATTTTGTTTTTACACGGTTTTATTTATTTATTTATTTTATCATAGTTTTATATATTTATTTACTTTATCGTTGTTTTATTCTTGATCTGATTTTATTTATACGTTATTGTTTGCTGAACAATTTCACTTTCAATTTCCATTTCCTGTTAATGTTCTCTATCTTTTCCTTCTTCTTTCTTTGACTTCTTTTCTATCTTTCATTTCATCCTTCCTCCTCTTTCTCTCTACAATGATAAATTTGATTATATGATAAAGAGATAATACGTATGAAATGATTTACTTACATGGAGCCGTAGCACGCCAAAAAAAACTTCCTTTTATGTGGAACTCTTAGATTAATATTGATTTTAAAAAATTAATTATTATTATTAATATTTCTATTTTATTCTTCCCCAAATTATCTTCCTTGCTCCAATTCCGTCACTTTGAAGGTGAAAAAATTTCACCGGTTGGCGTGTCTGTGCTAAGTTCTGACCAAAATTGATCGTTCTCGTACAGACTCGACCAATCTTCCTTTTTAAGCGACTACTGCGCGTGTGGGGAAAAATGTCCATTTAAAAATCGATCGCTGGCGGAACACAAAAATTTTCGTGAGGGGTTAATCAGTAGCGTAAACGCTACAGTATCTGTAGCCAAAAAGCGTTTCTCACAAATATGGCAAGCAGTTGCTCCATTTGTGTTGGGTTTTTCGACCATAGGTAAAATTGTCTTTATTTTGGAATTTACAAATTTGGAAATTTTGGTCATTTCTTTTGCGAACCACTCCATGCAATTTTCACCTCTATAGCTATTAAAATAAGATATACTATCATCATAAGCACATTTCAAATAATAACCTGCACTAAAAGGTACATGTTTCTGATATTTTGCTGTTTTACTCACTGAGACATTGGACTCTGTACAATTATGTAATTGGCATTCAAAATCGGCATAAACTATAAACGGAGTTGTTTGTTTGTATGTAAAATTGCGAAAAGCCACATGATCATATTTAGGAACAGTCATTTTACATTTATTCATATCTGAACACATTTCTTCGTGCTCTGCTAGTTTGCTTTCACTGTGAAAATAGTTTAAACAACGATCGCAAATATATTTTTTACGGCGGTTCTTGTTCAATTGTGACTTCACTAATTTTCCCAAATCTTTAATCCAACAATAATGAAGGCGTATTTCAGTCTGATCATCATCTTCTGGAGGAGCATCGTAATCGTTTAACTTTGGGAAATATTTATCCTGTATTAGGAGCAAATTAACATGCTTTTCCATCTTTTGCGGTGTCAGTCTGGCAGGTACTACTTCATAAAATTGTTTGTCCTTAACTACGTTTAATTCTAATGCAAAAACATTGACTGATATGGCGTTAAACTTTTGAAATTTTGAAATTTGGCTTAATGGCATTGGGCTTTCTAATTTGTCAGTTTGTAAAACAGTAGAATAATGTGGATATTTCGAAACTGTTTGTGGATGATCTTTTACAGGATACAGAGCGCTAACAATAGACCAATAAAAACAAGCTTGATCGAAATTATGCACATTAATGCACGCTCGTTTTTTCTGAATCTCTATTGGCAAATCAATGAACGATGAGCCGTTTCCTATTTCTACTTTATTAATATTGACTTCTAATGAGATTACTTTAGACAGAGCAGCACCCGAATCTTTTTCTGCAAACTCCGACAGCTTTGTAAAAATTGTATCCTTAACATTTTCACTAAACCAAAGATGTAAATCGGTCGATGTGTCTATAATAGCATTTTTAGTGTTAAAATATTTTAAATCTAAACTTTCGCTATCACTTGATTTTTTAATGAATTCACCGCAAAATGTAGTATTGACTTTAAGAAATCTATTTGTTTTTAAATTACTGTTAATTTTTCTACTAAAAATAATATAACAATCATTTAGGAAATGTGTTAAGTCCTTATGCGATAAATTAACTATAACTCCAGTTTTAATTCGACTAGCAAAACATGAAATGACATTTTCCCATTTAACTCTATTGCGTAATTTTGAATTAAGCTCCAACCCAACGTACTTATTATTGAAATTTAAAATAATTTGCCTAAAATGCTTAAAATGTCCTATGTAAGTTTGCAATTTTCTAACTGTTCCTACTGATAGTTTATTGTTTTTAATTACTTTACTACATCTAAAAATTTGACTATTTAACCGTCTTGTCCAAACTTTACGATCTCTTTCAGTGAATTTATCGAAAATTATTTTACTAAGCTTTTTAATAATGTGCATCAAATCATCAGACTGTTTAATCACTTGTTTTATATGCATGGCTACTCACACAAACAAACAATAAGAAAAAATCACTTACCTTATTCAACTATCTTAAAGGATGCTAGGATTCTGCTTTTTCCAATATCAACTTCCCCTTCGTATATCAGCGAATAGTTTCCGCTGTTGTGGTCCGTTATTGCTGCTTGGTAGGATTTGGTTACCCGCTGTGGTAAGAAGACAACTTCAGCGCCTAAATCCAGCAGAACTGTATCCCCAAATTGTGTTGTTACCACCTTTGCACTGCGGATGGTAAATTTTTCTCCAATTTGCAGATCTTTAAGTTTTTTTATTGGCTTACGTTCTGCAACCAAGGATGCATTATTTAGTTTTGATAGATCCATCTACAACAATAGAACAAACTATAGTTTTTCCGCTTAACGTGAATGGAGAGATGCAATACATACTTGGGAATAGAGAAGAACCATATACTACAAGAAATCGAAATACGAAAAAAAGAAAAAAATTCTTATAAAAAATAGCAGTCGTGAAATGATTTACAAAACTCACAGAGAATGGGCATAATAAATACAAAAACAGTATACATTTTTCATAAAATACTGCATGAAATACGACCAGAGAGATGTACAATTCTCATAAAATACAATGATAAAAAGGACATAATAAATACATGGAAATATACATTTTTCATAAAATACTGCATGAAATACGAACAGAGAGATGTACAATTCTCATAAAATACAATGATAAAAAGGACATAATAAATACACAGTAATATACAAAAGACAAAAACCGCTTACCTTTATCAGATATATGTAAGTCACTGCACACCGTATTGACTACTGCGAACTTGTTGTTGTTGTATGTTTGCGATGCGAACTGTGACACCGTATGCGCTCCTCGGCCTTTTAAAGAACAGAGCAGCATATCGCCCCACGCGAGCCCAAGTTGCGTCAACCTAATGCGCCTACGGTACCATCAACTGATTCGTTTCATTGATAAGCAACACCTTGTGTTCTAGAAATGCTAATATTTTTATATTTATTTTTATTTCTTCAACTAATATTTATGGTAATATAATAAATAGATATTGCGGTAAGAGAATCGTTGTTATCAATTTAGAATTTTGTTGATGTGGTTGCTAATATCATCATACATTTTACAAAATGTAGCAACTGCGGTTTTCTTTCCGGTGTACTTGTTTTTCCAATGATTAAAATAAAATTTGTTATCACACTTGTTTACGTGTTTTGAACAACGCGGTGTATTGTTATCATGAGGCTTCATCCGGTTTGCTACCAAATGCACTATTTTAACATATTATTATTTAAAATATTTCTGTCTTAATATTTCAGCATATAATTCTGTTTTTGTGAATTTTGTATAAATAACTGTAGTACCAATTTTTGGATATTAGTATAAATCAAGATGCTGGTCTGTTTACATGTCTTATTGTTGCTCTCTGTATCTGTGAGTGCAGAGAATAGCACTCTGGAGTATGCTAGTTCTTTTCTTAAACGTTTCGGATATCTAAATACATCAAATAATGCTCTTTCTAGTATAGATATGGCCCTAGTTGCTTTTCAGGAAAAATACAATCTTCCTGTGACTGGAACATTAAATAATGATACTATAAATATGTTTATGAATAAGCCTCGATGTTCTGTTGGCGACAATAACTATGCCATTCGTTCGAAGTGGAATAAAACGACTTTACGCTGGTATTTGTCTCAGGCTATTAGTAATCCTGATTATATAAATCTTGCTGCAGAAGCTTTCGCTAGATGGGAGACAATACTATAGCTGTGGTATCATACTGATATTACTATAACTGTGGTACCAGATACTCATAATTTTCGAGCAAGTTGTCAAGGAACCTCTAAATGTTCATTTAATTTCGATGGTCCTGGAAAAGTATTGGCTCATGCATACTTTCCAAGCGCACACGGAGAGTGTACCGAAATTCATCTTGATGTTAGTGAACGATGGTATGTAGGAAATGGCAGCGCTCCCAATGGTGAAGTTAATTTTTTGGCTGTCCTAATGCATGAAATTGGTCATTCTCTCGGACTAGCACACAGTAATATTGATTCGTCTATTATGTATCCATGGTATCAACAAGATGTACAACCTTTTGGTGATGATGATAAAAAGGCAATGAGTATTCTATATGGACCAAAAACAACACCCTCTTACATACTACCAACAACACCAGTTCCGCACAACAAGAACCATATGTCGAAAACATCTACAATCAAACACACGACCTCTTTGCCAACAACAACAACCACACCTGCCCTACAAAACATATTATGTCTAATTCCGTATCCAGATTTCATGTTTCTAGCTACTTCTCCTCAGTTTCCAAATTATAGAATGTACGTTGGATATGGTCCATATATATGGAAATTTGATTTAAATGAGATGCGCCTTCCAAAACATCCCGAATTAATTACCGATTATCTCCCTAAAGAGTTGAGGTCTACGCACGTTTCACATGTTTTTCAGAATTCCGAGGGACACTTAGTAACCATACGCAATAATCAGTATTACGCTGCATCTTTCCCCAATTTAAAAATTCAAAAACGTTTTATGTTTCCTTCTATACCTGCGAGAACCAAAATAAATGCATTATTTCAAACAAACAGCGCTCAAACGTATTTATTATACAATGATGATTCTTATATTGAATTTAATGAAGCTGGAGATGTCTTAAACCGTGGACCCATGAATTATCTCTTACCAGGACTACCAGATACAATAACATCAGCATTCCGCTATACTGATGGGTTTATTTACTTTTTTCAGAACAACACCTATTATAAGTACAGCGAATACACACGTAAAGTTGTAGCAGCAGGAACGTTTAGCTGGGAACTTTTTGTGATACCCTGCCCAACGACGGGCTATTAAAACAATTAAGAACTTTGTTAAACAAAATTGTAACTATATACGAATAAAAAATGCTCCGTTTATGATGTTGTTGTTTTATTTAAATTCCATTACTCTATATTTATGTTGAGCGATGTCTGGCGTCGAATGTCACGACAATTCACATGACATTTGACGCAGGACGTGACATTTATGAGACATCTTACGTTCTGCGTCAAATGTCACATAAATGTCACGTCCTGCGTCGAATGTCACGTCAATTCACGTTCTGCGTCGAATGTCACGTCAATTCACGTGACATTTTACGATCTATTTGAAATGTCACATAAATGTCACGTCCTGCGTCGAATGTCACTTGACATTTCACGTTCTGTGTCAAATGTCACGTCCTGCGTCGAATGTCACGTGACATCCAACGCTTTGACACCTCATACGTCAAAATCAGACCAATAGCAACGAAGATACGTTTTAGCTCCCATTTGGCAACGCCGCCATCTTTGTTTTTTGTCTCCCTGCCTTCTCCCCGTTCCAACGAGCCCTCGTACGCCCCGATCGGACCAATAGAAACAAAGATACGTAATGACCTTTTGGCATGCTCCGATGCGCACGGCACATACTGCATTCAACCCCATTTTTCATCCCCTTTCCAACGATCCCTCGTACGTCATCCTACGTTAAGCCGTTTGGCATTTGCAACCGGGGGTTGCGATTTTAGGGGTTGCAATTTAGGGGTGTGCTCAGAGATACATAGTCTATCTACTGATATTGCTCGTATAGCGCTGTTGGCCTATCCAGAGGCACCAGACAACATTTTGGAAGAAATTGCTGTAGATGCCTTCGTCAATGGGTTGAGAGACAGTGAACTACAGAAAGCTTTACGACTAGCAAGACCGAAAGTTTTAGATGAAGCGCTCGCCATTGCCTTGGAACATGAGATAGCTAGTCGAGTTTCACGGAGCTATCAAGTACGAACCTCTGAAGAGAGTGACGAACGAAACGATAAACGTCTGGAGGAAATCGTACGGAAAGTAGTTGGTAACATGATGCCGAAGAGACGTGAACCTAGATGTTGGAATGGTAACAACGAAGGTCACGTTCGCCATAAAGTGCAAGAAAATAATACAACAGTCAGAAAGCTAGAACAGATCGAGCATGCTAGAAAAAGTCATTCGAATGCTGATGTTCAATCAAGACGGCCATACAGTGAAAATCGTAGTCATTGTCTTAAATTAGAAGAACGACTTTGCCCCGTGAGGCGAACCACCGTTATTAATGATCAATGGCAGCCTCAACAGCTACAAGACGCTCAAGCAGATGATCCATGTATAAAAAGAGTATTGGATTGGGTGCGTCGAAGTGAAAGACCTTCTTGGCAAGACATTAGTGCATGTAGTCCCGAAGTCAAGTGTTACTGGAGCCAATGGAATTGCCTAGTGCTGAAAGATGATCTTCTGTATAGAACCTTTGAGAACGATGATGGTACAGAAACTAAGCTTCAGTTGATTGTGCCTAAAAGTAAAGTGTCAGAAGTATTGCGTCAGTTGCATGACGGTGCATCAGGTGGACACTTTGGTATTACGAAGACTCTGCAAAAGGTTCGAGAACGGTTCTATTGGGTGAATTGTAAAGATGATGTAAGAAGATGGTGCCGGAAATGTGAACTGTGTGCAACTAGTAATGGTCCAGTTGGTAAAAAGAGGGCACCCATGAAACAGTACAATGTTGGTAGTCCTATGGAGAGAGTAGCTATCGACATTGCAGGTCCACTTCCAGAGGCGAATGATGGAAATAAATATATCCTGGTAGCCATGGATTATTTTACGAAATGGACTGAGGCCTATGCGATACCAAATCAAGAAGCTGCTACCGTAGCAGAGGTAATTGTTAAAGAATTTTTTAGCCGATTTGGTGTTCCCTTGGAGATCCACTCCGACCAAGGGCGAAACTTCGAGTCAAACCTTTTCCAAAACGTTTGTAAATTGATTGGTGTCAATAAGACCAGAACGACACCCCTGCATCCTCAATTAGATGGAATGGTCGAGAGGATGAACCGAACGATGGGTAAACACCTGTCCAAAGTTGTATCAAAACATCAAAGAGATTGGGATCAGCACATTCATTTATTCTTAATGGCATACCGCTCGGCCGTGAATGAAACTACAGGCCAGACTCCAACCTGCCTGATGTTAGGTCGTGAAGTTCGTTTGCCCTGCGACCTAGAGTTTGGCTGCAGACCTTCCGAAGAACATGTTGTACGCGAAGATTATGTCGATCGCCTGAAGTTAAGAATGAACAGCATTCATGAACTTGCCCGACAACACATCCAGTTAGCCAGTGACAGAATGAAAGATCAATACGATTCTCGATGCAAGAATGAAAGCTATGAAGTAGGTGATCTTGTTTGGCTTTATAATCCACAACGTCGTCGTGGCTTGTCTCCTAAACTGCAAAGACAATGGGAGGGTCCGTATGAAATTAAAAAGAGAATAAATGACGTAATATACCGAATTAAGAAGTTGCCGAAAGGTAAACCAAAAGTAGTTCACATAAATCATCTTGCCCCTTATGCTGGCTCAAATGAAACCGAAGAAGTCCGAACCCTTCAACATGAGATCAAAGATAAACGGCGACCAAGCTTTAGGGAGTTTATGTCAAATTACGCAGAGAGAAAGAATTCTATATTCGGCGTGACGACAGAAGTACAGCAGGATCTTTTTAGTGTTCCGCATAACGTCTCTCTAGCCCACTGTGTTGCCCAAGATCTTGAGATGACTAAACGAATTTCATCCGTATTTTATAAGAAATTTTGTCGCTTGGACGAGTTAAAAAACCAGCAGCCTAAAATTGGAAGAGTGCTGAGGTTAGAAGATGGTTCTCGATCTTTGCTGTATATGGTGACCAGGAAGTCGTATACAGACAGGGCAACCTACGAGGATATATGGTGTGCTCTAACTAATTTGAAGAAAATCGTCTGCAATTACGACATTAAGAACTTGGCTTTACCCAAGATAGGCCATGCACTAGATAATCTGGATTGGAAGATTGTCAGAAGCATGCTTGAAGTGATCTTCCAAGAAACCGGTGTAAGAATTACTGTGTGTTGCATTAATCCGAAGAGATCGTGTCCTTCAAAGACAGTGGACTGTTATTTCTTTCTGAGGGGTTCATGCAGAGCTGGAGAGTCCTGTAGATTCCGCCATCCTGGGCCTATATATAGAGTTGCTGATCGGGACGCTCAGGTCTAAGAGGGGAGCAGTGTTACGAACATGCTTTCGGCATGGCCATGTAACGGATGCATCTCGAAGGATCGAGAAGTTACCGGCCATAGGCCATATATCGAGCGCTGTAAAATTCCACCCGTCGTCAGATAACGAATTAGAGATGGGACTACTCCTGAATATTCTCGAACATAGTAACTTTGGTATATATAGGTAACGAAATTAGGAGTTAAGTTTAGTTGATAAGAGAATACCGAACTGTAAAGTTATAAATAAATATATTTATATACATTCGAACCGCTCGTTTTATTTAAAAACGGTACAATAGCGTTAACATTTTGTGATTGTGATCAATACAAGTAAAAAAAAGTAATTATTTTAAAAAAAATTTTTTTTTTTACATTTTACAGATATACAAATATACAGATCGTCTTTACCAAAAAGTTTAAGTTTTATTAACATCTAAAATGTTGGAGAATCTTACTTTTTTATTACGATTCCCGAGTAAATCCTTCTCACAATCATATTTATCCTTTGGTTCAAAGAGTACCTTACAAAAACTATTTTGACACCAGGATGATTTTTTTCTTAATATCAAATGCAAGCCTGAAGCTAAGCAACTAACATGAAAATTATCAGATTCAGCTTTTAGAAATTTTTGTTTTTCAGAAAAAATAATTTAAATATTCTGTAACATGTGCGACAGAGTAGTAAATTATATTTTGGTATTTTATAATATCTAAACCATAAGCAATAGTAGTCATTAAGTGCAAAAGATTCAAAATCCTTACAATATTTAATTGCCTGACGAGTGCAGGTGAAATATTTAATTCTAGATCATTATAATTCTAGGTCAAAATCACAAACTTTAAAAGGATTATAAGGGACAGGGTTAGTTTTAATTTGCATCCATTTAATTTTACTAAATTTTTGAACTATTTTTTCCGTTAACACCCATGGTAACGGTGATCTACTAATGAATTTTGAAAATTCGTGTGTGTTTTCGTTAATAGTGATTATGCATACATTTTGTAGACTTTCCATCTCCATATCTGAAAATTAATTTACTTATTTGTTATACTATAGTGACCCCATCGTAAAGTATCAAAAGTATTGGACGGTATTTACCGTTTGTCATCAAAAAAGTTTAAGGCTATTTTAGTTTACTCAATACTGTAAACTTCATGCAATTTGGATTGTTTGCAACGGTGTGTTGCATAAAAAAGTGATTTTTATTCGACAGTTTCACGAAAATTTTTCAAACAATTCAAATAATCATCAAAATTAATTTTAGTCTTTACAACATTCATCTTAACCCCTTTTGACTTTTTAACATCTTTCTCTTCAGCCACTTTATATGTATATTGCTTTGAACGAAGACCTACGAAGTGAGTCATGATTTTTGAGTTATTCTCATCTTTCACTAGACCGGGCACTTTTTTGTTTACTAAAGGAATATTCCAAAAATTTTTTGAATAATCGCTTATATCAAATCTATGAATGTCAGGCTTAATCATTTCCCCGTATATATTATTACATTAAGTTTCATAAATCGGACTGATTTAATAAATCAGTCCATCAGTATCAATATAAAGCAATTTATTTTGATTTAAAGGGAATTTTTGTAACGTATAGTCATAATGAAATTCATAAATGCAGACTATAAACAGTTCTAAGATTGCCATTCCAACGTACAATGGTTTATTGAAAATAATTTCTTCTTTAATTCTACTGCCATTAATGATTGATCGCAAATAACGCGACTATGAAACTTCGGGCTAGCAATCAAATTTCGAGCACCTACGCAACCCTCCCATTTATTGACTAATTTCACCAACCTATGCTTCCTCTGGTTTTCAATCGTTTATCCGAATACAGCGATATTCATAATCTTGTAAGTTTTTTCTCAAAGCTTGTTTTAGCTTGAGCCCTCAATTGATAGCAAAGGAAAAAAAAAGATTTATTAACAGATAATATTATAGATAATAGAGAGTGTAAAAAACAAGAATATAGAATAATTCGAGGAAGATTGAAAGCTCTATGTAGAAGGAAAAAGAGATACCACAATGAGTTGAAATTAAAAGAGATAGAAGAAAAGTTTAAAAACAAAGAGGTGAGGTAGTTCTATCAAGAAGTTAAAAAGATGGAAAAAGGTTACCAAAGCCACTATAGTTATATGAAAGGTAAAGACAGAAATTTAATTAGCGATCCGGCAGAAATAATGACGGAATGGAAAAAACATTTTGAAGAACTGGTGAGGTGGACCACTAAGCAGTAGACAGTTGGACGGTTGGAGAAGATGCGATAGTTGAAAGGCATCCTACAGAGGAGGAGGTGGTGACAGCAATACATGAAATGTAAAACAACAGAAGTCCTGGTAAAAGTGACATATGCATACCAATGATCAAGTTTGGTGGAGAACAACTACAAAGAAAAATATATCAGCTACTAGTGCAAGTATGGGAAAAGGAAATAATGCCATCGGAGTGGTATGAAGCCCGCATATGCCCTCTGCATAAAAAAGGAGACAAACTAAAGTGTGACAACTATAGAGGTATAGCCTTACTAGACACGGTATACAAAATCTTGGCAAGAATATTGAGAAATAAACTAAATTTCTACACGGAAAGAATCCTACATGAGTATTAGGCAGGCTTTAGAAAGGACAGATCTACTGTAGACCAAATCTTCTCATTAAAGGAGATACAAACGACTTGTTATGAAGGTAAAGTTCCCCTGCATGTTTTGTTTGTGGATTTTAGACAAGCATATGATAGAGTCGATAGAGTCAAAATGTATCGAGCAATGGAACATTTGGGTATACCAAAGAAACTGATCCGGCTAGTAAAAATGACATTAAATAACTCCAAGTACGAAATTACGTGGCAGGGTCACATATCAGATCAATTTACAGTTGCAAATGGCTTGGGACAGAGAGATCCTTTATCCACTACATTATTCAACTTAGTGTTAGAGACTGTAATCAGAAAAAGCCACATGAAGGTGGAAGAAACAATCATGAAAAATGAGCACCAGTGCTTGGCATTTGCTGACGATCTAACGATCCTAGCAAAAACCGAGAAAGAATTAAGAAAAGTTGTAAAGAAAATTATCGAAGAAGCACAAAAATTCGGATTGAAACTAAATGAAGACAAAACCAAATATATGATCATGGGAGGAACAGAAGGGAAAAAAGAAGACTTTAGTGTAAGGTCTGTAAGTGGTAAAAGCTATAGTTATTAAAGAGTGGACAAATTTAAATACTTGGGTGTAGTTTTCGATAAAAATGGAAAAGAGGAATGGGAGCTGGAAGCCAGAATAGCAAGAGGGAATAAAAAATTAGGTAGTTTAAGAGCCCTACTGAACTCAAAATACGTTTCTAGACAAGGTAAACTCAGAATATATAAAACAGTAATTCGACCCACAGTAACATACGCCGGTGAGACATGGATATTAAATAAAAAGGAAGAGGATACTCTAGAAAGATGGAAAAGGAAAATACTGAGACGCATACAATAGACAAAATGTGAATAACAATACTAATTATAATAGACAAGATTTTAATAATAGGAGAAATACAGAATCGAAAATCAGAATGGACAAAACAGTTATGTGTTGATAGATGCAGACAATAGAATTAGAGGGATATTTCATATCAATGACATTTTTAAATATCATGAAGATATTGAATAATGTTTTCTATACCTTTAACACTGATATCACTACAAACTGTTCAAAAATCATTGATAGATTCATTTCATTACACGATCTTGATCTCTTGAGAGAGACAGATGGTATCATTTAACATCAATTTTTTTGGTATATCTTTAAGCAGGTGTTGAATTTGTCCTTTTGTTTGGGTCCTAAAAACCATACTTTTAATTAGAGTTAAGTATAAAATCACTTATCATATAATTTATAATATAATTTTAATTGGGGTTATGTATAAGACTAATTTTGTAAATATTTTTCTAAAGGCAATAATAAAAATGTAGAACTTACCGTTTAAATGTGGAAACTTATTATATAATATCTTCTTTGTCATTATAAGATCTTTGCCATTTGACATGACAATTTGATAGTTGACATAAAAACATAGGCGCAGTATAAGGTATAAGTATAATTATTAATATATTTACGAATGTGTGTGGATAAGAAAATTAATATTTAAAAAAATAAAGGAATTATTTATTTTAAAATTAATTTTGGAGTATTGGAATAATAAGTAGATATACAAGAAATTAGCATAGTAATATTATGACGTTTAATTAATAAATTTACTTAAATACTAATTGAAGACATAATTTATAAGTTATATACTAGCGAATATTATTAAAAAATAATTATATGAGGGTGTTTTTAAGAATTTAGCATAAGAATTAAGTTTAAGAAGTTTTTTTTTTATTTTATTTAATAGTAGATATGTTTAAGTCAGCCATGTGCATATGCAACCAAATATACACTGTTTATTTTTGACATTTAGATGGGAAGTGGGGTTATTTATTATTTGGAATTTTAATTTAAATATTATTACGGATGTTAAATAGTGATAATATATGAATGTAAGATGTTTAGTGTATATATAATAGTGTATTCTGATCTGAAGAGCCTGAATGTCCGTTAAATTATCTGTAGAAAGCAAGGAATTTTCTGGAAAACGTCAATATGACTATTTGCATAGTAGAGGATTCGAGAACTTTCATCTATGGATGAGATGAAAAGTTTAGAACATATTTTCTTTCCCGATAATTCTGGAACCCTGTAAAGATATATAAACAATGTAATTTAAAGCAAGAGGGGATTATTAAGTAATTTACAGTTGATTCGTGAAGTTAGTAAAGTTAGAAATCAAGAATTTAGTTACAAGAAGATTATTAAGTCAGTTACAGGGGATTATTAAGTAAGTTACAGTTGATTCATGAAGTTAGTAAAGTTAGAAAAAGGCATTAAGTTACAGGAAGTCATTAAATTACAGTCAATTATTCAGTTACAGTCAATTATTAAGTGAGTTATTTAGAAGAAGTCAGAAATTAAGTTACAATTGATTAAGTGAGAAGAATTTATGAAGTGATTAAGTTAAATTAAGTTAGAAAAAAGGATTAAGTGAGAAGAAGTCAGTCAGTCAGGTACAATTAAGTCATTAAATTAGATTTATCAAGAGAGTTAGTTCAATACAGTTATAATTAAATTAAATGAGAAGAAAGGATTATCTTGGAAGAATTCATTAAGTCAGATACAATTGGAGATTAAATTAATTCAACAATATAGACATTTCAGTACAGGGGTATAATATAATTATATGGAGATTGCAAGGATAACCGAGGCTGATTAAGAAAATATTTAGTTGTGATTATAAATTTGATTTTGGAAAACTTTAGGCTTTCAGTGACAGAAAGGTACCAAATTTTGTTAATATAATTTAATAATTGTAAGAATTTCAAATTTAGATAGGTTGTTTTAAATTTAAATTGTTTATGTTAGATATATATGTCTGTTTCATAATAGTTATAATAAAGATCATTTAAAAAAGTACTTACAAACTAATTCTTTGAGAACCGCGATAAAAATCCTATACTCATATATTTTATTTTAAACACTGATTGCTCATATAAAAAACAAAACATCATAACAATATATATATATATATATATATATATATATATAATATATATATTTATATATATATATATATATATTTATATATATATATATTTATATATATATATATATATATATATATATAATATATATATATATATATATATATTGTTATGATGTGTTGTTGTTGTATGAGCAATGAGTAAATTTGAATGATATATGTAAGTATAGGGTTTTTATCGTGGTTCTCAAAGAATTAGTTTGTAAGTACTTTTTTAAGTTACCTTTATTAGTAGATAGGCTATATATGTCTGGGCTCACCCCTAAATTGCAACCCCTAAAATCGCAACCCCCGGTTGCAAATGCCAAACGGCTTAACGTAGGATGACGTACGAGAGCTCGTTGGAAAGGGATGAAAAATGGGGTTGAACGCAGTATGTGCCGTGCGCATCAGAGCATTCCGAAAGGGCATTATTGGGTATCTTCGTTTCTATTCGTCCGATCGTGACGTACGAGGGCTCGATGGAACGGGGATGAAAAATGGGGTTGAACGCAGTATGTGCCGTGCGCATCGGAGCATGCCAAAAGGACATTATGGGGTATCTTCGTTTCTATGGGTCTGATTGTGACGTACGAGGGGTCGGTGGAACGGGGAGGAGGCGGGAAGACAAATATCAAAGATGGCAACGTTGCCAAATGGGCTCTAAATCGTATCTTTGTTACTATTGGTCTGAAAATGAACGCTAAAACGTATCTTCGCTGCTATTGATGTATGAGGTGTCAAAGCACAGAAGCCATGTCAACGCGTGAACATTCTTCTTCTTTTCCGTACAGTGGCTAAGAGAACGTCAAAGTAGGACGTGAAATTGGACACAGAACGTGACAGTCGACGCATATTGTAAAATGTCTCGTGAAATGATGTGACATTCGACGCAGGACGTAAAATGTAGGAAATACGTGACGTTTTGACGTGACGTTCGACATTTTAAAAGACAAAGACACACTAACAGAGGGTAGCAGAGGGTAACAGAGCGTCATAACAGAGACATTCGACGCAGGATGTGACAGTCGACACAGAACGTAAAATGTCACGTGAATTGACGTGACATTCGACGCAGGACGTGACATTCGACGCAGGACGTGACATTCGACGCAGAACGTGAAATGTAGGAATTACGTGACGTCTGCCGTTTTGACGTGACGTTCGACATTTTAAAAGACAAAAACCCACTAACAGAGGGTAGCAGAGGGTAACAGAGCTTCATAACAGAGACATACAGACGCCTTCAGTGACACGTATGCAGCAGCACGAGGGAAATACCAGCTTAAAATCGTTTTATTTAAATTCGAATGAACTAAGGACATATCTACACTAGAAAGAGCATTACTTGATGTATTTAGATATCCGACAAAGACACAATAACAGAGGGTAGCAGAGGTACACAGAGGGTAACAGAGCGTCATAACAGAGACATTCGACACAGGACGTGACATTAGACGCAGGACGTGAAATTCGACACAAAACGTGAAATGTCACGTGAATTGACGTGACATTCGACGCAGGACGGGACATTTATGTGACATTCGACACAAAACGTGAAATGTCACGTGAATTGACGTGACATTCGACGCAGAACGTGAAATGTCACGTGAATTGACGTGCCATTCGACGTAGGACGTGAAATGTAGGAATTACGTGACGTGTGACGTTGTGGCGTGACGTTCGACATTTTAAAAGACAGACACAATAACAGGGGACAACAGAGGGTAGCAGAGGGTATCAGAGGGTAACAGAGGGTAGCAGAGGTACACAGAGGGTAACAGAGCGTCATAACAGAGACGTTCAGATGCCTTCAGTGACACATATGCAGCGGCACGAGGAAATACCAGCGTAAAATCGTTTTATTCCACTTCGAATCAATTGCATAGTTATTGTCGCCAACAGAACATCGAGGCTTATTCATCATCATATTTATAGTATCATTATTTAATGTTCCAGTCACCGGAAGATTATATTTGTAGTGAAATTCAACTAAGGCCATATCTACACTAGAAATAACAGTACTTGATGTATTTAGATATCCGAAACGTTTAAGAAAAGAACTAGCATACGCCAGAGTGCTATTCTCTGCACACACAGATACAGAGAGCAACAATAAGACTTGTAAACAGGCCATCATCTTGATTTATACTAATATCCAAAAATTGTTACTATAGTTATTTATACAAAATTCACAAAAACGGAATTATGTACAGAAATATTTAAAATATAATAATATTCAAAATTGTGTATTTGTTAGCAAAACCGGATGAAGACATAGTGATAACATGACCTCGCATGGTTAAAAACACGTAAACAAGTTTGATAACAAATTTTATTTTAATTAATTAATTTATTTGAAGAAATAAAAATAAATATAAAAATATTAGCATTTTTAGAACACCTCACGTTGCTTATCTATGAAACGAATCAGTTGATGGTACCGTAGGCGCATTAGGTTGACGCAACTTGGGCTCGCGTGGGGCGATATGCTGTTCTGTTCGTTAAAAGGCCGAGGAGCGCATACGTTGTCACAGTTCGCTTCGCAAACGTACTACAACAAGAAGTTCAACAAGTACTTCACAGTATTCAAACCCTGTGTGCAGTGTGTTACATATTTGATAAAGGTTTTTTCTTTTTATGTATTTATTATGTCCTTTTTATCAATGTATTTTTTGAGAATTCGAAACCTCAATACTCCGGGAGTATTGGATTTTAGGAAGTGTAGAACTTCCAAATTCCAGAAGAACTGGAAGAGATTTGATGAAAATACTAAAGATATGGCTAAGCTCAGAGGAACAAAGTTAAATGGCCAATGAAACACTAAATCTCAGGTGAGTGTTCGGGCTAGCTTCAATGCACTGAATTGTGGCTTTAGAGATACAAAGCAGATAGCAAAGATAATGAGCTAATGAGACAAGAAACGAAATGAGACTTGTTAATATCAAATGTGATACAACTAAAGAAGGTCACTGGGAATAAATTTATAGAAAAAGGACAATAAGAAGAGAAAAAGAAGGGCGCCAACTCAACGATAGTTGAGATTTTGAAGTACAATGTTTGGAAACAAATGATTCTGGAGATAATAACCTGAAATACAAAATATTAAATATTAATCTTGTCTTGCTATATTATATACTGGTTAGTAGAACTAAAATAAAACTCAAAATAGTAACAATAAATATATTTATAAAAATGTGTATATTGATATATATGTATTAACAATTTACATATAATGCAAAAACTAAATAACAGTGGTAGTAGGTGTGTAAAGATACTGTTGGTTGTATCAATGTAAATCTACCCGTTCTACATCAATATCGTTCGATGGAATAAAAGTCCAAAATTATCAACAATAACTTCTATTCAAAAATTACAGGCGGTTTTAAAATGAAATAATTCTAAACGAATATATCGGTGGCAAGTTCAAAAAGGTACTGATTTTACAATCTTTTAAATTAATATAAGCATGCCACGGCTTCTCCGAAATAAAAATATAATCAAAGCGAGAAGTCGTTAAATTTAATTACACATTCTCGACGTGAGATATAAACATAAAAACCACGTCGCCCTAATATTTAGAATAAACATCTTTTGAGTGCGTCTTATACTTAATAAGCAATAATACTCGACTTAAGCCATAAATAATAAAATAATCTACTGAGTGTCTCTGACATCCTCCCACCTGAGGCAAAGTTACAATAAGAAACGTGACTCACAAACAATCAGAGACAACAACATAAAAAAATAAAAGAAAACCTACTACACAAGAAACAGAAACAATAACACACAAGAAAATTAAAACATTCTACAAACTAGTTCATAAAAAAGTCAGTATATCTAGCAGATGTTTTAACCTTACGCCCACTCCGCGTAACGTAGCGCGTATCACTTTTGTGCGTTTCGGGTACTCTGTTTTAGACACTCCCGTCTTCGCGTCATCACTTTTGTGCGTTTCGGCTACTCTGCTTTTAGACACTCCCGTCTTCGCGTCATCACACTCGTTTGAACTTTCACCCTCGCGCACCTCAACTTCTTTCCACTGGGCTCGAGAAGAGATGCCTGGGTCGTTGTTTCCCTCAGAGTCCAAGTTGTTCGAATTGCCCTCTCTTCGGATAGAATTCACTGTGCATTCCAAAGGGTACAAGCGTTGCACAGGTCTCAGAAATTGTCCCCTTTCGGTATTAACTCTCACAAGTCGCACTTGCTTATCTTTTCCAGGAAGAAGTTCGACTACTCGACCAAGTGGTCAATTGATTCGCTTATCTTGATCATTGCCAACCAAGACCATGTCTCCCACTTTAACTTGTTGACTACTTCTTCCTTTAAACCATAACTTTAACTGGCCTAAATACTCGTTGCGAAACCTTCGTCGAAGATCATCAACCAGTTTTTGTCTGTACACCACTTTCCTAGATAGAGCCTTTTGGTCAACAGCATCACAGTCTGGAACCCCACTCTCAGTCTGGTCTCTAAGAAACATCATGGGTGTTAAAGGTATCAAGTCGTTTGCGTCATTAGAAGAGGTAAGTGGCCTTGAATTGATGATGGCTTCGTAATCGCAAATTACCATCATTAAACTTTTGTAGTCTAGCGAGGCCTGTCCTAACACTTTGCGCAATAACTGCTTCAAAACCTCCACAAGTCTTTCCCAAAATCCTCCCCACCACGAGGCCGTAGGAGGGTTAAATCGCCATTGAATACGTTCGACACTACTGCTCTCGGCGATTTTCTCAAAGTCCACTCGAAGAAAGGCATTTTCAGTACCAACAAAATTGGTCCCATTATCACTATAAATAGTCTTTGGACGACCCCGTCGGGCAATAAAGCGTCGTAAAGCCTGCATAAAACTAACAACCGATAATACAGTACAAAGTTCAAGGTGTACGGCACGATACACGACACATGTGAAGAGGCATACCCACACCTTTTCCCCAGTCCTCAGATATAGAGGGCCTGCGAAATCAACCCCTGTTATTTCAAACGCGTTGGCATCTCGAACACGATCAACTGGTAATGGAGGTGCACTCACGATAAAAGGTTTGGCATTTTGTCTCTTGCACACGACACAATTGGAAATTGCAGATTTTATAGTCCGACGTCCTCCTAGAATCCAATAATTTTGGCCTAATCTGCTCATAAGTCCCTGTGTCCTACTATGACATGATTTTAAGTGTTCTCTGAATATAAGCTGATTGACCAAAAAATGTTTGGCAGGCAAAACTATGGGAAATAGAAAGCTTTTACAGTCGCTTCTGTTACTGATCTGTGACTTTATTCGAATTAAGTCATCATCATCTTTGTAAACGTCCATGCCACATAGTCGTTTATCGTTCTTATTTCAGAAGGACTCCTTTTGCACTATACGAAGAACAAAAATTTCGGCTCGGTCAATTTCCTCGGAGCATAAGTGACCTCTGAGTCGATCTTTATTTCTTGAGTTATGAAGAAATCGGAATATCCATGCACACATACGGAGAGTCTTCAGATATTGGGAAAAGTAACCAAAATGCCAATCATCTAATGACATCTTCGAATGCTCATCATTAATTAATGTGGCAACCAATTTGACCTTCCTCTCTTGATTGATCTCATCTTCATTGTAATCCAGATCTACTTGAGGATCAATCGCCAGGTCCTGATAAAGCCATTGTGGCCCCTCCCACCATTTTGATTCGAGTAACTGCTTGGCTGAACAACCTTGCGATGGAAGGTCAGCAGGATTCAGTCTACCAGGAACGTGGTGCCAGTTTTCACCATGAGATAATTTCCGTATCTCTGACACACGATTCCAGACAAATGTGGACCATTCCTCGGGTCTCCTTATCCATGACAGTACGGTGGTCGAGTCACTCCAGAAAAAAGATTCCATTTCAATGTTCCGTAACGATTCCATTACGGAGCCATTAACTCCAGACGAGGTATTGACAGCTTTTTTATTGGGGCTACCCTTGATTTAGCCACTAAGAGATGTACGAATACACGCCCGTCCCTAATTCCTCTCAAAAATACCACAGCGGAAAAGGCTTCCTTGCTGGCATCGCAAAATGTATGAAACGTCCAGTGTTCTGCTTCGTCAGTACCAGCGTTTATCCACCTAGGTATCTTTATTGCATTTAGATAAGAAAGCTGTTTTATCCAGCTACGGAAAAGAGTTTCCAGTTCCTCATCAACCGGAGTGTCCCATCCCAGTTGCTTCTCCCATGTTTTCTGTAACCACAGCTTTGGTAGTAGGGTGACTGGGCAAGTGTAACCTATGGGGTCAAATATTCGTTGTGCTTGGGATAGCATCAATCTTTTGGTTACCGATTTACTTAAAATCTGTTCGATATCTTCGTCGTCTTGGTTTATAGATAAAGTGTCATCCAGCTTGTTCCACTTAATTCCCAGAGCCACCGTAAAAATGTTAAAGGAATCATTTTGAACTTGGTGAGTAAACTCCCACCCTCTTAAGTCGAATTTTCCTTTAGCCATTATCATATTTGCCTCTTTGATAAAGGTTTTCAATTCTATTTCACTAGCAACACTAGTAACACAGTTGTCCACGTAAAAACTGTTTGACAGTTTCTTAACAGTGTCTGTAGTAAAAGAAGCTTTCGAGTCATACTCATCCACAAGTTTTGACAGATGATATTCTAATGAAGCTTCCAACAAGAACGGGCTACTGTTGATTCCAAACACTACCCGTCGATGACGAAACACTTTAAGGTTGTTCTCCTTATCATACCATAGAAATCGAAGGAAATCTCTGTCTTTCGGATGTACACTGATCTGTAGAAAAGCTTTGCTAATGTCTGAAGTTACTCCAAATTTCTGCTGTCTGAACCTCAACAAAATAGCGGGAATTAGCTCAATTAAATTCACCCCCTTTTCTAGACACTGGTTCAAAGAAGGGCTATCCTTCTCTCTGGCTGATGCATCGAAAACTGGTCGTATTTTCGTAGTAATGCTACTTGGTTTAATCACTGGCCGGTGTGGTAGGTAATGGGCTTCCTGGTTCCTTTGCTCCTCCACTACCTCCTCAATAATATTGTCATTTAACCACTCTTGAAATACTTGGTCATATGCCTCAAAATAACCATCCTTAGTAATCTTCTTCACAGTGTTATCTAATCTACTTTTTGCCAAGTGATAGTTACTAGGCAGCGCTGGATGTCCCTCCAACCATGGGAGCCTAACTTCATATCGTCCATCGGTGTCAACAGAAATGGTTTCCAGAAAAAGTTTCTTTGCTGCTAATGCGGTTTCATCGCGAGTCTTCCTTTCCATTGGATCATTTATGCCTAGTACGTCGAGCTCCCAAAGATTCGTAATAGGGGCATTATTGACAAAAAGAGAGAGCGAGATCATAGATAAGTTACTATGCGTTTCAACTGGTATCTTTCCCATTAGAGTCCAGCCTAATAGGGTCTCTATCGCTACCAAGTTACAATTCAAAATATGTCTTCTTCCAGTGTAAAGTTTGCCCGCGATATCTGATCCTATCAAAAGTTCAATTGGAGTAGAATCATATGAGTCAGACATTTCAATATTTAATTTACGAAGCTCTTCCGTCCAGGGCCCATCGAATATGGAAGATACACTATTGCAAATAACAGCTTGATCCAGTGCTTCAAAGGTACAACTGTAAGTATCGTGATTTAATTCCACGTCATAGCAATCATGATTTTGCATCAAATTACTTCCTCCGAATAACCCATGAACGAGACTAATTTTTCCTTTTGACTGATATCCCAAAAATTTAGCTGTCGCCTTCAAAATATATGATTTCTGCGATCCAGTATCAATCAATGCTCGCACATGTCTCGATTTACCTAAATGAGTCATTTTTACGCGCAGCGTCTGCAAAAAAACCTGTGTGTTCGTATTAGAACTATTCGCAAGTGCCTGATCGACTTTCGCTACCGTATCATCTTGTTGTTTTTGCTCCAAATTATTTGCCTTTGTTCTATTAAATGAAAGTGTCGGACACATTAGAGAAACATGTGATCTACTACAAAATAAGCAACTTAAATGACCTCGACATTTTCGAGCTTGGTGGCCAATTTTTAAGCATCGAAAGCATTAATTAGCATTAAGCATTAATTTAAAACAATCTATCTAAAATTTGAAATTCGTACAATTATTAAATTATTAACAAAATTTGGTACCTTCTTTCACTGAACGCCTAAAGTTTTTCCAAAATAAAGTTATTATCACCACTCGATATCTTCTTACTAAGCCTTGGTTATCCAACTATTTTAATATGTTCCTTATTAATTATCTCCACTCACCATATAAATATATACTTAACTCCTTGTAATTTCCATATACTTAATGTACTTTGAAATATACTGGATCTTGTGATTGTATTATTGAATGCTTATTTCAATGAATTAACTTCAAACTGTCACTATATTACTGTAGTAATAATTAATCTCCAACTGTGTTTAACTTAACAATTCGTGCAACTTAATCAATGCCTTCTGCTAGCTAACAATCTCTTCATAACCTCATAAATAACTGACTTAATAATCCTGGAATTCTTATAACTAACTCCTCAATAATAATCTTGTAACTGAATTAATATCTTCTAACTAACTCACTTAACTCAATTAATAATCTTCTTGTAACTAAATTTAAACCTTCTATTTTTTCTACTTGAAAATTCTGGAATGGTTTTTTGTCTGTTATGTATTATGTATACAGTCCCATTGACATTTCTAGAGTTTTCTATCTATAATTTACTTGACTTTAGGCTCTCCAGATCAGAACTACACTATTATATGTAACTTAAACATTTATATGAACTATATTTTACAATTTTACATCCACAATTATATTCTAAATTAACATTCCAAAAATAAATAACTATTTGACTTTGACACTACAATGTATGTTTGGTTGCATAGCACATGGCTGAGTAAACATATTAAATATTAAATAAAATAAAATAAAAAAAATTTCTTAAACTTAATTCTTATGCTAAATTCTTAAAAATACCCTCATATAATTATTTTTTTATAATATTATCTAGTATATAACTTACAAATTATGTCTCTAACCACTATTTAAATAAATAAAAGTTAATTTATTGTATTTCTGTTTTCATAATATATATATATATATATATATATATATATATAATATATATATATATATATATTATATATATATATAAAGTAAATTTTCAATATTGGGTTTGCAGCAATAAAAATGATACGTGTACTCTTTTAGATTTTTATTCCGAGCTTTCGGACATGGTTATGTCCTTCATCAGGGAGCTACAAATATGATGAATAGTTTGTTACAAGTTTGTATAATTAATTAAAGATTCGCTACTTACAAACTTAATGAGGTTGGATCATCAATGATTTTCCATGTCGATAAAACTTATCACAGTCTGTCATATTATTATATAAAACTTATTCCTATATTTAAAATTTTTAAAAATTGCTATACAATCACAAACACTTACTTATTATACACACATTTCTGACATTTTTATTCTTAATTTTATTATATCGTCATTAGTTATATACATTAGTTATATATATATAATAAAATTAAGAATAAAAATGTCAGAAATGTGTGTATAATAAGTAAGTGTTTGTGATTGTATAGCAATTTTTAAAAAATTTTAAATATAGGAATAAGTTTTATATAATAATATGACAGACTGTGATAAGTTTTATCGACATGGAAAATCATTGATGATCCAACCTCATTAAGTTTGTAAGTAGCGAATCTTTAATTAATTATACAAACTTGTAACAAACTATTCATCATATTTGTAGCTCCCTGATGAAGGACATAACCATGTCCGAAAGCTCGGAATAAAAATCTAAAAGAGTACACGTATCATTTTTATTGCTGCAAACCCAATATTGAAAATTTACTTCCTTGTTGTCAGCAAATACTTCTAGTTCATTTATATATCTATATATATATATATATATATATATATATATATATATATATATACTTCTAGCGGTTAATGTAGGCTCCGTCCTAAAACGGTATTATACTAACTCCAGTAGAATATACACCGTGTATATTATTATCTAACTAGCGCATTATGTAAACTCCGACCAACATGTAGGATCAAGAGGACTCCGTAACTGGATAAAATATTTTTGGGATCCGTATATAGTTTTTAGCGTACACAACTAAGCCCCTGCGATGTTGTCAATAATTGTATTAGTCGTAGATTTTCAAATTTTATAGCAGGTACATTTTGGGAACTCAAAATTTATTTAAATATCCACCAGTTTAGTTATCGAGGAATTTCAGGAATATTTGGCTAATGTATTTAAATATGTTATAATATAAATTGTTAACATTATAATATTTTTATTTTATTTTTATGTATAATAAGCACGGTGATAATTTATATTACTTGCTCTAATTATTTTCAAACTTAAGTAAGTGTCTATTATAAACTTATTAATGCTTATAAAGCATTATTCTATAGCATTTTAATATTTTAGCTATTGATTAAATTCGAATAGCGGTTTGATATCCCTTTACTTTCTTGAAAAAGTTATATTATAACACACAAGATCTTATTAAATTGCCAAAACTTTCCTTTCATATTCCATTCACTTATAAGGGGCAGCACTAACATCAGTACGATGCTACGCATACAATGCGTAACTATAATCCTGGGCTGGCTAATATAAAGCATGAGTGTAGCAGTTTTATTGGTTTCGGAAGAGTTACCTGGGTTGGGGAAGCAGGATATCAGCATTAAGTTAATGCATATAGAAATTGTTGCTTGACCGGCGAAATATCAAATACCAGAGAGCACGACGGTAGCAGTCTGAGAAAGCGAAGCAAAACAACTTTATTATTATTAGACAATATCATATTTCCTAATAAAATAATATTGACTTTACAACGAGACAAATTTTCTACTGTTGGACATCGAAACATGCAAATACATAGCAACGGGTTTCCTACGTCGGTATCCCGAAAAATTGTTGTAATAATGATACGGAAAACAAAAAACTTAAGATGGAAATGGGCGCCAAAAAAATCTGTGTTAATAAACAGTAGAATAAAATATAGATTCTCAATTTAAATAGTCAAAAAATTAAAGAACAGCTTAATAAGATAGAAATAGCACCTATTTACGATGAAATCCAATAACGGCCCAAGGTACAAAACAGCTCCTAGTTATGCTGATGGTTAGATCTAGAGCATAAATTTAACAATAGAACCATATAATTTTAAAAGATTGGAGCAATTTAGATATCGCTGATAACGTTGTCGCATAAAAGATAAAAGGAAAAATGCATGTAGCAAACCATAGACATAATATAATACAAATAGACTGACAGCTGCCATACAGTCGCGTTTCCGCAATACGACAGAGAAAACTGAAGAAAAGCAATCCCTGCATATTTTTCTAATGGGACGGGGTTATTGACCACGTGACCTTCTCATTGGTTATAGGTCACGCGTTCGATAAACCTGACAAATTAGAAAGAGATGCAGGGACTTTCGTCAGTTTTCTCTGT
This sequence comes from Diabrotica balteata, assembly GCA_918026665.1. Lineage (NCBI taxonomy): Eukaryota > Metazoa > Arthropoda > Insecta > Coleoptera > Chrysomelidae > Diabrotica > Diabrotica balteata. Next base: position 741,226 of record CAKJVB030000005.1, read on the forward strand.
TGCACTGGAGGAACGGATCTGTATTGCAACAGTTAGTCTATTTGTATTGTATGTCTATGTATCAAACTGATATCACTATTAAATATACAAAAAGAAAAAATTGCAATATAAACAAAATTTGTTTAACACGCGTCTAGAAAAGAACTAAAAAAAAAGAATTTGGAGATAGAAACGTCAACTACATGTGTAGTATAAAAATCAAATTTATTCTTTTAACCAAAATGTTCACACCAAGTTTGATTGTATTAAAATATTCGGTAGCTCCAACTACCTGTACTCTATAGTATTCAGTAATCCATCTCAATATGTCCAACTTTATTTTTTTTAATTTTTTTGGATAGAATACAAGAAATATGACACAACATTTATTAATACATATTTTATTGGGCGTTTCGATGTCCAAATATGAGTTCGTTCTCAAAAATGTACAATATTATTTTTACAAGATATTGCGTAGATACGTACAAGATGTTATTTATGTTTTTACTTTATCTGGCTTGTTATATTATAATCAATTAGTTCTCGGTTATTTCGCACTCTGTATTAATTTGTAATATTATCCCTAACATGTTCATATATTTCTCTACTAATATTCTTCTTTCTGCGACGTTCAATCGGCTGTTATTTTGTTTTTACGTCATCCATGTTTCATGTACTACATATGTATGTTATTATAGGTCTTACGACTGCATGGTAAATTCTTAATTTTGGTATTGCATGGTATATTTTTGGATTTAATTTCTTGCTTAAAAAGGAGCGATTGCCATTATATATTCTGTTGTTAATGTCGTTTGTAATGTTTTTATTAACAGTGATTTTAGCTCACACATATTTAGACCGATGAACCATTTTAAAGTTGTACTGGTCTATTAAAATAGTATGTCTTATCATGTTTCTCTTCTTATGATAGCCCTATATTTTTTTATTCTCGTTTATATATAAAGACCCATATTTTCCGCTTTTTCGTATTGAATTTGTAAAGTTTTTGTTGTTACATTTGCAACTACATATGTCTATATATAAGCATTATTTAAATATTATTAAACTTTTTGTTAGTTTTGATTCTCCTCGTATAATTAGCCCAGTAACAGAGAGTCATTTTATCCAATAAGGGTCGAGGCTGTTCGGTCATTAAAGGCAATCATTCCATCCAGTAGGGATGAAGGCTGCTCAGTCATGAAAGACAGTCGTTCTATCCAGTAGATATGGTGGCTGCTCAGTTATCAAAGAAATGAGTTCCTTTGCGCTATATTTAATTCTTTTGTGGTTTCTGTGTGCCAAAGGGGTAAGGTACAATCTACATATTTGTTGCAAAAATTACTTGGCTGGTATATTGAGTACCGTTTAAATAATAATATGAATTTTGTTACGAATTTGTCTTATATGCTGTAATAAATCTTTTTCCGCGAATTGGAAAACATGTTTTAATCTTTATTTGAAACATTTATCGTTAACGTTTAGTTGACCATTTTACGTTTATCTAAATAAGTATTTATTATATTGTGTAATACCTAGCTGTAGTTTCATTTTATTATTGTATCTATATGGGTATATATAACATTATTTTGTATATTTATAAATATCCAAAATCATCCTATTTGCGTTACATTGATATTTATGTGGTAATTAGCTAAGTCATTAGTCTTTCCAGCCGTATCATATTTTCCTCGATTTTTTTATGTAGACAAGCGGTTTAGTTTGTGTAAAATAATATCCCCGATTCGATTCATAATATTTAGGTTTTAAAACAGCTCGCTAATTCGTTCATCTTTTTTAAAGCACTTTGGGTACTACTTTTTAGTATCAATCCAACAATAATTAAAAATTAATTCTTTAATAAGTACCTAAAATTATTACTTTACTAATCTGATTCGAAATATCGTGAAAAAGTAATATGTAAAATTTAAATTTTTAATAAAAAGTAAAAGATTAGGCATTGCTTATGGGGTTCAAAGATCGAGCCTGTACGAAGATTGAAGTACGGGTAATGATTAATTAATTAATCGCCTAATTCTTCAGTCACCCCTCTAACATGATTTTGTCAAATTGGTTCTTTTTAGGACCAACTATTCTAATAACAACAGTTAAGGGTATATCTAGAGATAAAGAAACTTAACTTTACTTAAACTTATCAGACATATGCGCTAAACACGAATCTGAAATATTTCTAGTGCAGGAAACACATAGGTATATGGCCTAACCTAGGGTACTTGGTATAAAGCTGATCACTAAAAACCACATTATAGATATAGACATGCTATTTCTATCGGAAACGAAGCAAAGAAAAACTCAAAGTAAGAAAGAACAAAACCAGTCAGCTGAGAGAACCTTTAAACGATGTTGAGCTTGGATTCGCCATATACATAAAAATACTAGAAAGGCTTATCCAGATGATGAACAACTGCATTCAAATTATAAAGATACACAAAGTGTAGAGACAATCCAAAGTTTGTACCTTGCTTAATCCTGGCAAAAACTGCAACGACCACAAAAACTATCGGCCAATATCTTTATTTTGTCAGCTATTCAAAATACTTTTGCACAAGATTGTTCGTACGATTTTACGGATGTTAGAAGAAAAATTCAAGTTAAAGGACGAAAGTGGCTATAGATAGGGAAGATCATGTACATGACAAATACTAAATCTTACCCAACACAGCAAAGACAAGCACGAAAAATATTGTGTATCGGGGGTGGTATTTTTAAATCTAAATGCCACTTACAATACCTCAAATTACAGGATATTTCTCCAAAAACTATGATATCCCCTTAGATAACAAACGCACTTATATTATCTGCGTATGCCTACATAACAGAATATTGTTCGTATCACTTAATGGTAAGAATAGCAGATGAAGAACGGTCTCGCTTGTTTACACAAACGATCAACCCATACCGGTCTTCTATTATATAGACGATACACCTATTTCATAACAAAAATAAACTATTAATCAATTTTCAGCCAAAACCCCTGAAAAACTTCTGAGTGTTCTTTCAATTTCCCTAACATAGACGCTTTCACAAAACTGAACATCCAATAATGTCATAAAATCGTTGAACTGTAGACTTCCTATAAATTCCTTGAAAATAGTTTGTATCACACGTGGCCATTCACAGATGATTGTTTAAAACTAAAGGGTAAATTGAGGACCAGCAATAATATTCTCCGCAAGCTTATCAGCTAAAAAGGGGAAGCACATCCTTCCACCCTTAAAACGTAGATGATTGCACCCTATGCAATACTAATTGGTTTGCACTCTAATACATAGTTGACACGTAGACTTAGTTATAAGTTAGTCAACAAAATCATCAGCTGATATTTGTTACATTAAGACTTGCATCCATACATAAGCTCTACCATTCGTAGCTACAAATTTCACCTAATATTCGAAGATAAGTACCTAGAGAACGAAAGAAACCAAGTCTAGATCTAGATTTAGCAACGACCTAGCACCAGGTATGAAGTAAATCTGTAAAAGTATACAACATAAAAACGGAGAACCCTTAAAAATGTCTACGCATAAAATGAATACACAATAAAATAATACCATATTTTAGTAACCTAGATCTACAAAAGTATACTTTTATCATGCGGACACAAATCAGTGATATACTACATTTTGACAAACAAAAATTTTTATTACAAAGATGTATTAAACTGGAAAAATTAGTTGTGGAAAAAAATTAAAACAAACCATGAAAATTGGATGATTCGAAGGAAATCTATCAGACAATGGCAACTGAGATGTCATCTAGAACGCATTGAGACATGGTCTGAGAGCCAGCAACAACTTTTATCGGGAGTCTTACGCTGCTATGTAGGGTACCTGTTATATACTTTAACATCACATCTTTTGAACTACTTACCCAGAATTTTGGTGCTTGACTCATGTATACCTGGTAATAACTCACTGATATTGGACTGGATTTTCGGTAAAAAAACGTTATGTGATGTAGCTCGAAAGGGTCTTTTTAATTATATACCTTTTATAAAGGATTTTAAAGTTAAACTTTTGTGATTCATGGTATACAGTTAACTAATTTCATTTTCCTTGTGGATTACATTAAATTTGCATAAAAAATTAAATTGTCTTCTTTCATACAAAAATCGACAGTTTTTAGCTTTAGGTGTATTTGAATCACACCTGCTGTAAAAGATCTACCCTAAAAACATTTATTTTACGTACAATCAGCACATTGCCTCTGGAAATGACCTATAGTGCATGAGTCCGATCTGCCTTAGTCGTTGCGATTTATTTTCCTGGACAATATTGTTATAAGAGCTTTCTTTATTTAGCATGTGTTCTCAGTCTATACGGATTTGCAGCGATAACTTAATAAGGACTTTAAAATATTTTTTAATATTGTTCTAAATCTATTTTCTTGTGGCATTTTAAAGCATTTACTATTTAAATGGGAATAAGCCACAATTAAAGGTTAAAGTACGTTTATTGACGTTTCAATTTCCACTTCGGAAATCGTTCTCAAAATACAAACATAAGTAAATTAAACAAATTTTGTTTTTTTTTTGTTACTTGGTGAAAAAATTCTTCTAATAATTTAATTTTATTTGACTCATTTATATTGACAAGTCAGACATACATTATACATTTTAAAGTAGATGACTTTAAATGATATTGCCAATATTGTTGAGTTGCGTTCCTGGGACGACTTTACTTGTAAGATTCAGTAAGTAATATATACTCGATTAAGTACATGAAATCAATTTTAACTTGAGAATATCCGTCAGAAAAAATCAGAGCATGTAATTCGTCTTTACAAAGCAAACACATGCCATGATGACATTAAAATTCTCCTGTTAGTGATTCCATAGTAAATTATGAGGCAAAACCCAGGAAAAAAACTTCATAATACTATCCCGAATGGATAGATCTCAAATATGTAAACACTCATGGGATAATGAACATATCGTTCAAAGGAATGATTCAAATATAGTCCTGAAAGCAACGGATGGTAGAAAGAGAAAAATCAAAGAAGCGGCTTTAATTATGCTAAATGAGACCAATTGTGTCGCAAATTCCTCTGCAGATTGTAGTAGGACCTGCTTACCCATATTAAAAGAGGAAGTTATTAAAAGGAACATACCAGTATTAGAAAGTCAGTAACGTATAGAGAATACATCATTTATGTTTTTTAAATAACAAACATATAAAAACAGAATGTGGTGTTTATTGAAAGTAAACTAAATGCACAATGAAATACTTACCATGTAGGGATAGTATTATGAGGTTTTTTCCTGGTTTTTTCATCCATAATTTACTATGGAATCACTAACAGAAGAGTTTTACTGTCATCATGGCATGTGTTTACCTTTTTTAAGACGAATTACATGCTATGATTTTTTCTGACGGATATTCTCAAGTTAAAACTGATTTCATTTAATCGAATGAACTATCTTAAAAGTAAAGTCGTCCCAGGAACGCAACTCAACACGATTGGCAATATCATTTTAAAGTCGTCTAGTTTAAAATGTATAATGTATGCCTGAATTATCAATATAAATTGGTCTTATAGAAGAATTTTTTTCACCAAGTAACACAAAAACTAAATTTGTCTAATTTAGGTACTAATGTTTGTATTTTGAGAACGATTGCCGAAATGGAAATTGAAATTTCAATAAACGTACTTTAACTTTTAATTGTGACTTATTCCCATTTAAATAGTAAATACTTTAATGTTTTATCTAGATTTATTGAATCGTTCTCTTCTATTTGTTCTACATATATATCGTCCGTATATGCTAGGAGCTGTTTTGTACCTTGGGATATCTTAAATAGGTATTCGTATTTTCTATTTAAGTACGCTGTGCTTTAATTTTTTGACTATTTGAATCGAGAATCTTGTTCCATCTCTGTTTTTTTACAGTGACCTTTATATGACATATAAAGCCATCAGAAAGCCTAAACCTAAATTATTTACAAATTCTAAAATACCTTTCTCTAAGTTTTCACCAGTATCAGAAAATATAGGTAGAAATCTCAAAAATCCTTCTTTTATACCACTTAGAAGAACATAGTAAAGAATGACGGTAAGCTGATCTATGTGAGATATATCTGGTGTGAATCAATAACTAAAGAGTAAAATTTGGCTGTCTTTACTTCGTTCACTCTAATGAGTTTTAAATATTTCGATATAATAGAAATAAATTCATCACGTATTGTAGGGATAAATAGTTTATTGTATCAATGTTGCAGTTCAAACGAACTCGATAAATATTATAAATCACCTATATAATTACCATTATTTTTACAAAAAATACTTCATTTGTACCACGAAACGGCAACATGTAAGAAATAAATTCGATTGTCCCTACTACACGTTAAAGTATGTACTTTAACGTGTAGTAGGGACAGTATTATTACATACTATAAATTACTAAATCTAAATATTCCTTGTCAAGGTCAGTCTCTACTTTAAATTATGCCGTATGATTTTGTTTATTATTTTATACGTATTAGGGCACAGTGATATTGATGTATAATGTTTTTGATATCCCCAAGGGTAAAAGCGATTAACGAATCGGCATAATTTAAATGTTTCAGCAATAGTAGTTATGAATATTATGTTTTTCTGTTAAATACAAATGTAAGAAATATAAAAATTAAAATCTAATATTCTGGCACTAGGCCCTAGACGTCTAGGTTGCCTAGGACTTAGTTCGCCCCTGAACGGTAGAATGAAAGTAGTAGAAAAGATTTAAAAAAATAAAAGCATAAATATTATCTTTTTCTACTTTTTTGATAAAGAAGATTTTGTATACTTATTTTAACACTGTAACTTTAAATAATTGATGGATTCGACCGTTACTTGATGGAAATTCATTTTATGTAACAATAAAACACTGAAAACTTTATTTTTAAAACTTCCACAAAATTTATTTTAAACTCTTATCACTACAGCAGTTTCGGCTGATTGCTTTTCTCAAGTGATCTATTTTTGGCATGCGTTTACACTTTATAGTCTTTAATGAAATAGGTTGAGGAGGGGAAAACTGTTTGTCTCAAGTTGGTTATTCAGAATTATATCTGTGTTTTTTAAATTTGTTGATTTCCATAGATTCTAACAAATATAGCTTAAGGCCTTTATTTTGAATGTGAAGAATGTTAAATTCGTCATTAAAAGAATGATTAGGATCTACATCCGCACTTTACCTTCTAGATCATAATCATTCTTTTAATACCGAATTTAACATTCTTCACATTCAAAATAAAGGCCTTAAGCTATCTTTGTTAGAATCTATGGAAATCAACAAATTAAAAAACACATATATAATTCTAAATGACCAACTTGAGACAAACAGTTCTCTCCTCCTCAACCTATTTCATTAAGGACTATAAAGTGTAAACGCATGCCAAAAATAGATCACTTGAGAAAGGCAATCAGCCGAAACAGCTGTAGTGATAAGAGTTTAAAATAAATTTTGTGGAAGTTTTCAGTGTTTTACTGTAACTTTAACTTTTGTACACTGTTTGTTATCAATATAAATGAGTAGTGACCGATATTAAAAACTTATTAACTCCGCACAAAGAGACTCTTTAATAGCTACAGTTTTTACTTTACAAATCTGATTCGAATTATATCCGAAAAGTAATAGTAAATATGTAAAATTTAAAATTTTAATGAAAAATTAAAGTTAACCCATTACTTATGAGGTCAAAAAAAGCAGCCTTCACGAAGACTAAAGTACTAATCTAATGAGACCACCGCAATCGGGCATACCCTGAGTAATGATTATTTAAGTAATCATCTAATTCTTTAATCACCAGTTCAATATGATTTTGTCAAATCGGTCCCTTTGAGGACCAACTATTCTCATTAATTCTATAAATATTGAGGGCAGATCTAAAGATAAAGAAACTTTACTTAAACTTGTTAGATACACCTAGGAGTTTAATACAAATGTGACGTATTTCTAGTGCAGATAAAACCACATGATAAATAGGGAAATGCTATCGTTGCTGGCAATGAAAGCAAAGAAAAACTCAAAGTGAGAGAGATAAAAACCAGTCAGCTGAGGAAACCTTTCAACAATGTTGAGTTTGGATCCACCATTTATGTATATATAACGAAAAATAATACGACTCCAAACATTGAGGATCTGAGCACAAACTTAATTACGAAATTTGAAAGAAAAACACTATAATTGCTTCTCCGGATGATAAACAGCAAGCTGTATTCAAACTATGCAGATAACCAAAGTGTACAGACAAGCCTAAGTTGTTGCCTTGCTTTGGTATAGGAAATATACCTAATACTCCTATACCATTTGGTATAGGAAACCGGAATGATCGGGGAGATACATTGGAGATTTTTGCGGAGGCAAATAAATTAGTAATAATGAACACCTGGTTTAAGCTATACCCAAGGAAACTGTACACCTGGAAATCTCCACAAAGAAATCAGATTGATTACATTCTAGTAAATAAAAGGTATAGGAACAGCTGCACATCTGTCAAAACATACCCGGGGGCAGACATAAATTCTGATCATGTACCAGTTGTAGGTAATTTCAAAGTCAGAATGAAGAAGGTAACAAGTAAGTCGATGATTTTAGAAAACTGAAAGATCCCAATGTTCGACTGAAGGTGAGTGGAAACCTCAATACAAGGGTGCTAACATGCAAAAATGCAGAAACTATAGAGGAAAGTCTGACCATCATACAAGAAACAGTGAGAGAAATAAAAGAACAACACCTGAAGAAAGACACAGAGAAACGCAAATCGTGGATGACCGATGAAATACTTGAGCTTATGGATCAGAGAAAAAAAACAAAGAAAATCTCCAAGAATATAAGAGAATACATACAATCGTCAGAAGAAAAATAAGAGAAGCCAAAGAGAAACAAAAAACAGAACAATGTCAAGAAATAGAAGAGTATCAGAGTCGATATGATAACTTCAATGTTCATCGAAAGGTGAAAGAAATAGCTGGAAAGTTTCGAAAACGCAACAACGGAAAAATAACAGATAATGAAGCAATCTTGCCATAACCAAAGAAGATAAAAAAAAGTATGTGAAGAATACTTGGGGAAACTTTTCCATGACCTTAGAACAGTACAAGAGTCCACCGTTGAAGAAAATTCAGGTCCCGAAATCCTACCAGAAGAAATAACGGCAGCCGTCAGACAAATGAAGGATGGAAAGACACCGGGACTTGATGAAATTCCTGCAGAACTGCTGAAGCTATTAGATACAGAACAAATAAAAATAATAACTGATATATTTAATGAAATATACAAGGCAGGAAAAATACCAGTAGAGTGGCTCAAATCGGAGTTCGTACCATTGCCCAAAAAACCAGGAGCAAAAGTTTGTGAAAATTATAGGACAATAAGCCTAATGAGCCATCTGCTGAAGTTGTTTTTAAAGGTCATCCACAAAAGAATTTACCGGAAATGCGAGGAACAAATTGCGCCCTTGTTTCAGAAATGTAGAGATGTCAGCTGTAATGTTTTTGCATGCCTGATTGACTACAAGAAGGCTTTCGATAGAGTCAGGCATGAACAACTGATGGAAGTGTTGAAGAGGACAGGGATTGATGGAAGAGAATTAAAAATTATAGCTAATCTGTATTGGAATCAATCAGCGGTACTCCGAATAGATGGAGAATATACAGAACAGGTCAAAATCTTAAGAGGAGTGAGACAGGGGTGCATAATTTCACCACTGATATTCAATCTGTACTCGGAGCACATTTTTGAAGAGGCCCTAAAAGATATTGATGAAGGCATCTCAATAAATGGAGTCAAGCTTAATAACCTGCGGTATGCAGATGATACAATAGTGTTTTCCAATACCATAGAAGGGCTGCAAAACTTAATGAACAAAATAACAGAAACAAGTAGAACCTATGAACTGGATATAAACACCAGCAAAACCAAGCTAATGATCATCAGCAAACAAAACATAACTGGAGCAAATCTGTATGTGAACCAAATGAGAATTGAACGTGTCTCACAATACAATTACTTGGGAACTATAATCAATGAGTCGTGGGACAATACCCAAGAGATTAAATCTCGCATCGGAAAGGCCAAAAGTGCATTCTTGGCTATGAGCTCTGTGTACAAAAGCCATGACCTCACCCTGATAACAAAAATAAGGCTCCTTAAATGTTACGTATACTCAATGCTTCTGTATGGAGTAGAAACGTAGACATTGAAGGCGGAAACTCTATCAAAACTTCAGGCGTTTGAATTATGGTTATACAGAAGAATCCTTAAGATACCATGGACAGACAAAGTCACCAATGAAGAAGTACTGCGGAGGATGAACACAACCGCGGATTTGGTCAACATTGTGAAGAGCCGTAAGCTGGAGTACTTGGGACATATTATGAGAAATCAAGGCAGATACGAGCTACTCCAATGCATTTTGCAGGGTAAAATTGAAGGAAAAAGAGCCCCAGGACGAAGAAGAATATCCTGGCTTGCTAACCTGAGAGCATGGTATAGAAAGACCTCAACACAGCTATTTCGTATAGCAACCAACAAAATTATCATAGCCAGAATGATCGCCAACGTTCGGAACGGACAGGCACCCTAAGAAGAAGAATATTTCATATAAATGTTTAAGTTACATTTAATAGTGTAATTCTGATCTGGAGAGCCTAAAGTCAGTTAAATTGTACATGTAGAACAGAGAACGTTCTAGAAACGTCAATAGGACTATTTGCATAGTCCATCACATAAGCAAAACCAGTCCATTGATTCCAGAATGTTCAGATAGAAAAAATAGAACGATTTGAACCTTATTTATTGCTAGATTATTCTGGAACCAGGAAAAATATATAAATACCATGTAATTTGGAGCAGATCATCAGTTAGTTCAGTTAGAATCAATCAGTTAGTATCAGTTAGTAGAGTTAATCAGTTAGTTAGTGGAGTTAGTTAGAAGAAATTAAGTCAATTACAGATTATGATTATTAAGTGAGTTAGTTAGAAGAATTCAAGGCATTAAGTTACAGATTATTATTAAGTTAGAGTTGATTCGTGAAGTGAGTTAAGTTACAAGAAGTTACAGTCAATTATTAAGTAAATTAGTTTGAATAATTTAAGAATTCAAGGATTATTATTAAGTCAGTTACATTAGATTAATAATTATAAAGAAGAATTAAGAAGAATGTATGAGGTTATGAAGAGATTATTAGCTAGAAGAAGGCATTGATTAAGTTCGAAAATAAATTTCTCAACTATTTATGGTTAAAAATTAAACAGAGGAAAATAAACCAAGAGCTACAGAATGGAAAATATCACGAGAAATTGGAATATCTGAAGAAAGCCAAGTGGAGGAAAATGATGAACATATTTTTTAAAGTTAAAAACTTGGGAAAATTTAAATCAAAAGCATATCTAATCCCGTACAAAGACAGGCAATATACGGGGTGTTTTAATATTCACGACATCTATCAGTATCATAAGTAGATTTTAATAACATAGTGAAATAATTTGATCCTGGAAAACTTTTGTCATTTTTAAAATTTAACAAAAAGTTTTCGGCAGATCAAATGGCGGGGATTTGTTATGATATGTAAAATCAAGAAAATATCGGTTTGTTTAAAAATATTTCAAAGTTCAAAACATTAAAATAATTCAGATAAGTAGGATAATAACCAACAAACATTTCGAAGAAGGAAAGTCTTTAAATTTTTGGATTACCTGTATTAAACAAAATGTAAGCTATGCATAAATTATTTTCTTTGTTATAATATACTTGAGTGACCCGCATAATTTTAAGTGAAATCCGAAGACAATTGAACTGGGTTTTCCAAATACATTAATGCAGTGATTAAGGACAATAGAATAGATTTTAGAAAGAGGTTTTTGTTAGTTTTTAAGAATTGTAGAAAAATATTATTTGTAAATAAGTTTTAGGAAATTTTATAATTATAGGTAAAAATTTGTTTGTTATCGAAATGAAAAAATGGGAGAATTGTGACGAGCTTTGATTGGCGGAGATTAAAAAAGGTGGGATAGGTATGTAGGAATGAAAGTTTAGCTAAATTTTTGAGAGAGAAAAGATAGTCAGTTGGTTTCCAAGGGTGCAAGGCGAACGGCCGTTGTTTCTCGGGTAGTTTCCCAGAGGTAGGAAGCAGTAGCAGTGAAAGTTTGTGAGTTTTCGTGTAGTTAGTGTATCTGACAGAAGCTGATCCAGTAAAAGATTGTAAGTCATATTTTTCTACTTATATTCCAAGAGTCACTGTTCAGGCCAACGAGAGATTCAGTTTATCGTAAAGAAAAGATATTCCAAGAGTCAGTTTTTCACTCAGGCCAACGAGAGATTCAGTTTATTGAGAGAAGAAGAAGATAGCATAATTTGAACGATTCGTGCTTTTGAAGGAGATTATTAAGGACGATATACTTGCAACAATTTGTTGTAAGATTGCTGATTACCTAGGGAGCGCCTGCGAGTAGATAATATAGTCTACAAGGAACAAGGATTTGGACCACTCATCATCAGAGAGAGATATTTTGTTTTCTACAGTTTTTCTTTTATTGATAACACAATTTTTACACTTAATTTAGAAAGGATATAAATATTTTGATTAGGAGAGTTAGAATAATTTGGGATTTTGAGATTTCAATTAATATTGTTTGTACCATTAATTTTGAAGGTTCACGTACGTAGAACAAAATTTTGAGAATCATTATATGAGATTTTGTTTATTGAAAACATTTGAGTGTGAATTATTTCATTATTTTTATTTCAATATATAGTGTTATATCATATATGTTTTTTTATTATTCCGGTATTCTTTGGACCTTACCTTCACATGTAATAGCATAGATATTGAAGAGAATTAAAAAGTGTGATAGAGTCATAATCATATCATTTAAATAATTTTAATTGATTAATTGATTAATTAGCTAATTAATTGCTTGGCGCACCAAGACTTGAAATATCACAATAATATATATATATATATATATATATATATATATATATATATATATATATATATATATATATATATATATATTGGATTTGAAACTTCCGCGGGAGCTATATGTGATTTCAGTTGTTTTCCGGGTTTGACTCCGCGTTAAGTAATTTTGGTTTTTAGAAAAACCATTGTTTTGACGACGTTTCGGCAAGGTCACACTTGCCATTGTCAAGTCAGATTAGTTCTGCTTCGTCTTGATGTTTCAGGAGAACTGAGTTCGGAACGGAGAACCGGAGAACGGAGTTCTCCTGAAACATCAAGACGAAGCAGAACTAATCTGACTTGACAATGGCAAGTGTGACCTTGCCGAAACGTCGTCAAAACAATGGTTTTTCTAAAAACCAAAATTACTTAACGCGGAGTCAAACCCGGAAAACAACTGAAATCATATATATAAATATATATATATATATATATATATATATATATATATAATATATATATATATATATAATTTATTGTTTTGGAGTATCAGGTATGTGGTCTGTTATTAAAAAAAAAAACTCTTTTTTCTTTTATGACTCTATATTTCGCTGATTTTTGTCAGCTTCTTCAGGAGATAACTAAAATATGGTTAGAAAACAAAAAAAAAGATCGTTTTAAGAAATGTGTCACATTAATAAAGAAAAATATGCAGTTAATTATAAGGCAGATACGGGACAGTTGAGCAATATCTACTGTAATATTCTTAGTATGTTCAAATAATTTTTCTTTTTACAATTATATTTTAAATCACCCTGTATATTTTTAATGTGTAATTTTATTGTGTTTTTATTGTTTCTTGGTTGTTTTTGTTTTGTATTTATTATATTTTTTTTGTTATATTTAATTACTAGTGACTAGATGCTTTTGACTAATACTGTCAGTACTGTTTTGAATATATTATGTTCAAGATTTTTAAATATTTTAACTCTTAATCTGTAAGTAAATTCATTGTTTATTATCACCTGTTATGTTTATAAAATTAACCATATTTTAGTTATCTCCTGAAGAAGCTGACAAAAATCAGCGCAGTATAGAGTCATAAAAGAAAAAAGAGTTTTTTTTTAATAACAGACCGCATACCTGATACTCCAAAACAATAAATTGTTATTTACGTTTCGGTCGATAATCCTACCAGTTTTGCTATTATATATATATATATATATATATATATATATATATATATATATATATATATATATATATATATATATATATGTATATATATATATATAAATCCATTAAATATAACAATCCATTATACGAAATTGTTTGACACTTAAAATAATTCCAAACTTCCTGTGCTCAGGAGGCTATGAAAATTGTAATAAAATTTTTCTTTAGATGGTAGATGTTTTTCTTCCAATTTCTTAAAGCTATCAATATATGAGTATGGGAATATACCTTTACGTCGCATTAATTTAAAGGCTGTGTCGTCTGGAAAAAAATTTCTGATTTCATTGCATTGAGTAATGTTTCACTTATTGTCATTCATCCTTTATTGTGTAGTCTGAAAGGGATCTGTGGATCAACGTTGGACAATTTATGGGATTCTATGAAATCATAATGCTTGGCTTTAATGGGGGGATTGTGGATCATGAATGTTATATTACTAGTTTTTTGAGTATCACACAGGTCCTGCGGGGATTATTCTGGGGGTTGATAGTAGGTTTGAATCAAATTTCTGAATATTATGTGGATTTTGGGGTATAATGTGATGCAGTTGGACTCTATGAAAACACATTATGTTGGATTTTGGATCACGAATGATATATCCGACCGTTCTGGAATATGTTTACCATCGACAGTGTATGTATGTATACATGTATGTATGTATGTATGTGTCTATTTATGTGTGTATGTGTGTGTTTGATTTTAAAAAATATATGATGTCAAAACCTATACTAGTTTTCTTAGAATCATACACTTTAGATATGAAAAGAATTGTGTTATTGATGAAAAGTAAGCTTTTGTGTATACTAATAATAATATTTAGTTGTGATTAAATCTTTATTGTACAAGTACATATTTGCTTTAAAAATGTCGAAACTAATAACTTTTGTATAAATTATTATTTAGAATTTTTTTTACCTGGTATCAAACACACAAAATCGTTATGATTTGACTTGTTTTCGAGAGAAACAAGTCCATAAACCATTCAATATGTATTGTAAAAACATATTTGCTTTAAAATTTCCAGACCAATAATTTTTTAATAAATTATTAGTAAGAATTTTACCTGGTATTAAACAGGAACAAAGTCGTTTGTCACTTGTTTACGAAGGAAACAAGTCCATAAACATAATACAAAACAAAGGACAAGAATGAAAAAAAAAACGCAGTGGCGTTCTAAAATTTATTTATTTAAATCATCAAGCTGAAATAAAAGAAAATACATTAGTATCAATTTGGAATTATAAATAAATAAACTTACTAATTTTTAATGCCCATATTATACCTACCTGCTCTTCTTCTATTAGGAAGAGCCGATACCCCAAACGTCTACCAATATATCTGGCCGTTATGGGAGCCGCTTCTTCTTGCCCGAAGAGGACTCAAAATGGGTGGCTTTTTAGATGTGCAGGTAATATTCGTTGTAAAAAGCTTCTGATTGCTGCTAAAATGAGTAAAATAAAAAATTATTGTACACCTCTGAAGTTGTTGTTTATTATGTAGTGTCATAGTTACCTTCCATTTCTGAAACAAAAAAAAATGTGTTAAGAGAAGTAGAAGAGTATATATATATATATATATATAATATATATATATATATATATACATATAATATATAATATATATATAATAATGATATATATATATAATATATATATATATATATTATATATATATATATATATATTATATATATATATATATATATATATATATAACCAAAAGGATGATAACGGGTACGAGTACTATATAGTGAAAAGGAGATAATACTGGGAAGCACCCTAGTTTTATTTTGCTTCCTCAGTTATAAAA
Organism: Diabrotica balteata; assembly: GCA_918026665.1. Taxonomy (NCBI): domain Eukaryota; kingdom Metazoa; phylum Arthropoda; class Insecta; order Coleoptera; family Chrysomelidae; genus Diabrotica; species Diabrotica balteata. Next base: position 757,156 of record CAKJVB030000005.1, read on the forward strand.
GGGTACTTCCCAGTATTATGTCCTTTTCACTATATATTATATATATATTATATATATATAATATATTATATAATATATATATATCGGAAAGGAGTACGACCGTCAATCCAATATATATATATATATATATATATATATAAGGATCACTCAGACGAGTGGTGGGTTCTTATATGGGTCTCTTGGTCTCAAGGTGGAGAAATAAAAGACAAAGTTAATAGGCTACTTTATCTATTTTGAAGACGTTTTGCTTTCGTGTTCTGAAAGCATCATCAGGTTATCTAAAAAGTACAATATGAGAACCACACAATCATGGAAACGATGTTATAATTGTTACCTTAAAAAGACATGTAGCAGTCAAAGTTATTTACAATTATGTGAATAAAACTCGAGTAAATGGACATTATACGGTGATATTGTATAAACAATCAAGTAACTAACAACATATAGCAACTTATAAAAAATTAGCACCGCAACTGACCATGTTTCAGTGACCATGACCATTTCATTTACTTTAGACCACATTTCTCTTTTATTTCTCCACCTTGAGACCGATATAAGAACCCACCACTCGTCTGAGTGATCCTTATATATATATATATATATATATATATATATATATATATATATATATATATATATATATATATATATATATATATATAAGTAGATACTCTATACCATTCCTGGTGCAATTTTTGGTGGGAGAAACCGGTTAAACCGTATGTATGTATGTATGTGTGTATTTATGTGTGTATATGTGTGTGTTTGATTTTAAAAAATATATGTATGTCGATACCTATATACTAGTTTTCTTAGAATCATACACTTTAGATATGAAAAGAATTGTGTTATTGATGAAAAGTAAGCTTTTGTGTATACTAATAATAATATTTAGTTGTGATTAAATATTTATTGTACAAGTACATATTTGCTTTAAAAATGTCCAAACTAATAACTTTTGTATAAATTATTATTTAGAATTTTTTACCACTTTTTAGAATTTCACCAACCTTTAACCCTTAACCTTTCACTCCCAATCGTTGACCCTTAATCTTTGACTTTTGACCTTTAACACTTATTCTTTTACCATCGATCTTTAAACCTTAACCTCTTTGACTCTTAATCTTTGACCCTTGACCTTTAACACTTGATTTTTGAGCCTGGACCTTTAACCCTTAATCTTTATTACTTAATTTTTGACCTTTAACCTTTAATACTTATCTTTTACCTTAATATTTAACCTTTAACCTCTAACCTTTAAATCTAACATTATTTCGGTTTGTAACCAGTTTGGTGGGAGAAACCAATTATATCAGTTTTTCCAGTTTACAATTATTCAGGTTATACTATTATTTGTATACGTATTATGTACCACCTAGCCTACACCTTAATTATTATGAGTAATACGTAAAACTTATAAACTAATATATACACTATTATTTTATTAAAATGATAAGTACACGTTACAGGAAAATCATTAAAATCGATAGTACATATTGTTCCTTGGAATAATTTTATAATCTGAAAATAATCTATACAAATTGTACCTTAAATAAATTACAATTACTTACACGTTACAAGAAATTTATTAAAATCGGTGATAAATTTTGTTTCTTGAATCTTCTCCACCCTATATAAACTGAGATTGATTTATGCATACCTCAAATGCTATATGTATTCTATATTAAGAACCGTCTCTGATTGAAACAAATATGGTAATATAATTATCACAACTATTCACGCTTCAGCATTTTTAACAACCGAGTTTCTTGTAAACATATATGATTTATTCAATCAATATGATTTTAATAATGTTTTGAAACTATTTTCTTGCGACATCTTAATATAGTTAACTATTGTAAATGAAATTCTGACTTATTTTCCATTTAGACAGTTAACTACAATATGATTTTAATAATGTTTTGAAATTTTTTTCTTGTGGCATCTTAATATAGTTAACTATTTTAAATGAAATAGTGACTTATTTTCCATTTAAAATAGTTAACTACAATATGATTTTAACTATTGAAACCAATTTACATTATTCCTACTTAATTAATAAATAAAATAAAGACGTAGAAAGATAAATTTATTTTTGAAACTAATACAAATTATTAATAATCTTATGCTAATATATACAAAATAACTATTTCTTAAAAGTACTAAAAATTGTGTCCATATCCTTTTTGATGTTTTTTATCATAACTTCACTTTTTTTTTCTTTTCCATCAACGCACTTAAATCACTAGTTAGATTTTTAATGTCACTTTCAATAGCAGTTTCACTTTTTGAAAACTCTTTGTGTTCTTTTTCGAATTGGTTTAACTTGTCTCTCAATAAACAAAAAGACTGAAATTGCCCGTAAATTACGGCGTACTTTTTTTCTAATGTGTTATAAAACGTTTGAACTTTTTTTGGTCCAGTCCTCCTCGTTAGTTGAAAAAAAAAACAAGAAGAAGAAGAGGTTGAAGCTGCTGGAGGCTGCAACACATCCATTGTTTTTAAAATGTCATTTAACATATCGTCATCTAATGTCAGATCAATCTAAGACAAAAAAGTATATTAGAATAATAATTTATTTAAAAAACAGAATGTTTCTAACAATTTAAACTTTTGAATAGATTTTACAACAACATAATTTTACAAATTTACAATTTTACTAACGAAATAATTAATTAGAAAATAGCACCGAAAGATAGAATGTTTAAAACAATTTAATATAGAGCCCAAATAATAACATATAGATTTTAAGTAAGATAAAAAGTAACTTAAAAAAAAATAAAACCACAATATAGAAAACAGAATGTTTAAACAATTTAGGTTTCTAAACATATTTTAAGCGAGTTAAAAAAATAATATGAAAACAATAAATACAAAATAAAAAACACTTCTTTTTTTTGGTCTTGATTTTCCACCGGTTTTATTTCTGGCATCACTTTATCTAACTTAGGTTTTTTTAAAACGATGTTTTGTTGTATTTTTATATTTTTAGGCATTTTGTAGTTGTTTTGTTGTTTTGTAGGTTTGTGGTATTCAATTATTTGAAGACTGATACTGTAAATGCACATCTCTTTCAATAAATATACAACCAACCAAAGAGAAAAAATTGAAAACAAGATCTGCATATTTTTAAAAATAAAATGTAATATGCACTCAACCTATTTTGCCTGAACTGATTGGCGTAATTTGAAATTCGTCTTAAAGTATTTTTAACTTAAATGTCAACTTCAGGATCACTATCTTCAAGTGCTGGTTCAGGAATATTGTCTTGAACATCGTCGGAAGATGGTAAATTATAATAATATGATTGAAATGCATGTGGAATCACACCCGATTTGTACAACTTCAATAAATCTTGTTTTTTTTTGGAACTTATAGGTCGCATCTTCGTATAAGCGTCTTTTAGCGTTATTTCTTTCAAATTGGGTATTTTTCGACTTCTCCCAAAAACGTTTATCCCTTTGTATTCTGAAACGACAGAGGGGATCGCCTAATACAATTTTGCCAGGAGCACAATGTTATAGCCGCAAATACATTCTTTAAATTACCTAAGCGACGCCTTTATACATGGAAATCGCCAGCTGACAAAGACAACAAAATCGTCAGAAATCAAATTGATTACTTCCTAATAAAACACAGATATCGAAACTCAATTCAGGCAGTAAAGGCATATCCAGGAGCGGATGTATCTTCTTATTGCTAGATTTCAACTTCAACTAAAAAAGACACAAAAAAGCCGCAATAACAATAAACTTAACATACAGAAACTAAAGTCAGAAGAAACAAAAGAAAATCTGAAACACGAAATCAACACAAACCTAGACAGAAACCCACGAAATAACTGCAACGTAGAGCAGCAGTGGCAATTCTTCAAAACCTCTATATTGGAGCCAAGTAAGAAACTACTTACAAAAACTAAATATAAGAAAGAAGAATGGATGACAGAGGAAATTCTAGAGTTGATGAATGAAAGGAGAAAAAACAAAACCATCAATAAGACGCGCTATAAACAGCTTCAAAACCAAATAAGAAGAAAAATTAGGGAGGCTAAAGAGACCTACTTCTCTGAAAAATGTAAAGAAATAGAAGAACTTCAAAACAGATATGACAACTTCAACCTACATAAAAAAGTCAAGGAACTAGCCGGAGTAGGAAATAGAAGAACCTCAAATATATTGCTCGACAAAAATGGAAATATTATATTGGAAACAGAACAAAAACTACGACGATGGAAAGAGTACATCGAAGAATTATTTCATGACCAGAGAGAAGCTAGTACATCTGTAGATAGCCAAACGGGAGATGTAGATCCAGAGATAACCAAATCAGATGTTAGTCAGGCATTAAACTCAATGAAAACCAATAAATCTGCTGGTCCAGATGAATTACCAAGCGAGCTACTAAAGTTGGTCAACGAGAAAAACCTGGACATAATAGTAGAACTGTTCAACGCTATCTATACTACGGGAATCATTCCTAGAGAAATGTTGACATCAGAATTTGTGTGTTTGCCAAAGAAAGTGAATGCCAAAGAGTGTAGTGACTATCGAACCATAAGCTTAATGTCACATACCTTGAAAATTCTCTTGAAAATTATCCACGCCAGAATACACTCTAAACTGGAGCTGGATATTAGTGACACTCAATATGGGTTCCGCAATGGTATGGGTACCAGAGAGGCATTATTCTCCTTTAATGTGCTAACACAGAGATGTTTGGATGTTAACCGTCCTCTTTACGTCTGTTTTATAGACTACAATAAAGCGTTTGATAAAGTAAAACATGATCGACTCCTGGAAATTCTAAAAAATAAAAACCTAAATGAAAGAGATTTAAGGCTAATAACACACCTCTATTACAATCAGCGAGCAATAGTAAGAATCGAAAAAGAAACATCTGAAGAAATGGAAATAAAGAGAGGAGTCAGGCAAGGCTACATTCTATCACCTCTATTATTTAACGCCTATTCTGAAGAGGTAATTCGAGAAACTCTGGAAGATGAAACAGTCGGCATAAGAGTAAATGGAGTCTTAATTAACAACATCAGATATGCAGATGATACAGTAATAATAGCCGATAGTTTACAAGACCTGGAAAGACTCATGAGCAAAATAGTCATGTGTAGTAGGGAGTACGGACTCTCTCTTAATGTCAAAAAGACGAAGTTTATGAAAATTTATAAAAACAACTATAATACTAACGAAATCTTGATAGTAGAGGGCCAGCAGATCGAAAGAGTAAAAAAGTACACTTACCTAGGAACACTTATAACAGAAAATAATGACTACACGGCAGAAATCAAAGTCAGAATCGAAAAAGCACGTTCTAATTTTATAAAAATGAAAAAGGTCCTATGTGGCAAAGATCTAACATTAGCTCTTAAAGTACGCCTAACAAAATGTTACGTATACAGTGTACTATATTATGGAGTGGAATCATGGACGTTAAATCTAGATACCATGAGACGACTTAACGCCTTTGAAATGTGGACCTATAGAAGAATTATGAGGGTTTCCTGGGTAGATAGAGTTACAAACAATGAAATACTGAGAAGAATAGGCAAAGAGAAGGAAATTGAACTTACAATTAAAGAAAGAAAGCTACAGCATCTCGGACATGTGATGCGGGGCGATAAGTATGGCATCCTGCGACTCATAATGCAAGGAAAAATAGATGGCAGAAGAAGCATCGGAAGAAGACGAATTTCATGGCTGAAGAACCTGAGAGAATGGTTTGGATGCAGCTCAAAACAACTATTTAGAGCTACTGCCTTAAAAATTAAGATAGCTATGATGATTGCCAACCTCCGTAGCGGAGATGGCACCTGAAGAAGAAGAAGATTCTGAGGTATGATCATACCTATACTCAAGGATTCCTGGTTTAGCCTTTTGGTATCGAAAACACTTAACTTTTAACCAGTTTACCTTTTCGTTTTTCATGTCTCTCGTTTTATTTTTAATAAGCTTAGAAAGGCATTCTAAGTCAAGAAAATCTTTATATTTGATTTCCTGTACAACAAACGGTTTCTTTTTTGATAATGTTGTTCTGGCCATGCGAAATATTGTTAGCCAATCATGCATTGTATACACAGGAACATATTTTTGGGCTCGTTCAATGGCACTGTGCATACTGTCCACTTCCATGTAACTGTGTCCACTTTCCAGAAACTTTTGCTCTATAATCATCAAGTTGGGATTTTTTTGAACCAAATAGAGTAACAAAGCGCTAACATTTTGGTTCCTGTTCTGTCCACTGCAAGTATCGGAAAACACTAATATTGCATTTACACTAGTGGGAAGCTGATTAATATAAGTAAAGAGGCAGGTACCAATTTCTAAGCTACCCCTTTTTCCATTAAGCTCTGTCCCAACTATAACAAAACGCATTATTTGGCGGTGCTAGCTCATACACGGTCAAATTATAAGTGCAAATTTTTCGACTGTAGTACATTGGACTCACGTCGCTACTCGGTATTTAAAGCACACATTGCAAGTCAAATGTAGCACATACAAAATTAGCCTCTTTCATAGCTCTAGCTTTGTCTCTTGCTTTTGCTGTGTAGCAATCCTCTTTTCGAGCTACGTGTTCTTCATATTGTTTAATTATTTTTTCTTTTCTTTATCATTAGTTTTGTATTGTGTGCAGAGCTGGCATTGATCTTTCTTGGGGGTAAAGAAAGAATAGTTGCAATTATTACAAAAAATGCGTCTGTAAGTGATTGAAGATACAACTGAAGTACCATCATGTTCACATAATTTTTATACATTGAGTACATTTTATTTATACTCAATTTACAATCTAGATATTTTCGTTTCGTAGAACTTCTTGTATAGTGGGATTCCATTACAGGAAAACTTTCAATATGTTGCTTTACCCTTTAGATATCATCAATGTTTGTTTTGTTTTTCGGCGGTCCTTTACCTCTGTTATCGAATCCTGTAAATATTTTACCTTCACCCTTATTCAAAAACGCATGCTCAACTACTTCTTTGCTAATGCAAAGAGTTTTTGTAAAAAAAGCTTTACAGACTCTTAATTTTGTATCATCTAAATTGAAATAAAATTCTTTTGAATCAATACGCGGCCTTTTTTTACCAGATGGGTTACTTTTTATTCTTATTGGCCTATGACTATCTACATTACTCAGGATGAAGTCCTTTCGGCGGTTAAAATCTAAGGCCCAGAAGTTTTGGCATAACACCACTCTTCTTTCTTCTGAAATGTTAGCACTACAATTGAATCTACATTTTGTACAGTCCATAAACTTTGGTGCTTCACTCTCAAATCGTCTTTTTTTAGCGACATTCTTTTTCCGGTTTTCAGGCCGGGACTTCTTCCAGCGGTTTGTTACTTTGTCACCAGTCATTGCCAAAATATTTTCGTTATCGGAAGAACCTAAAATAAAAAAATCGCGTTTTGTTTCTGCCCTAATTTAATTTTTAAAGAAGGCGTTTAACCCTTTAACGCTTACACTGTTTTCTAATAGCGGAATGTTTAGTGGCTAAATAAGTAGCCACCCATGTTAAGGTTGAAGTCGACTATGATAATTGTCCGAGAATGAACTCTATTAGCAATGACAGTATGCTTAAACGTTTTCAGTCCACATTTTTAGCCACATTACTCCACGTGCATACATCGTCATTTGTAAATGTTGTTGAAGAAAATGTTGTTTGTATTAGAAAATAATATGAGCATTCAGAGCATTTTTATTGGCTAAAAATGTAGACACTAAGCATTAAAGGGTTAAAAAGTTCACTATTATTAATATTAAATTGAATACATACTAGTATCAGGTTCACGTTCTGCAGCAGGTGACTCTGAAACATAATCTTTGTCCTTGAGCGAACAGTCTGAATCCTCAACAAACTCTAGCATCTCAGCGAGAGCTTGCTCCTGATCCGAATTTAATTCAGACGACAAGTCGGGTGTAATAATATTATCAAAAAATGTAGGCGAATGCTCTTTCGACGGGCCTGGTTTACTCTCTTCAAACAGGGCGCCGTTACCGGTATTCGTAACATTTTCTATTGTATTAAGAAATTCACTGCTTTCGACAGTTAAACTTCCCGCTATAATAAAAAATAATAATTTAGGATACTAAAAACATGCTGATCGCATCAAATAGTAAATTGTATCGGCTGTACACGTGTGCAAAATTGCAAAATTTTAGCCAGATACGATAAATAGTTAAAAAACGACTTCTTACATTAAATTTTATTACACACATACGTACATACATACCAACATTTAAGTGAAGCTAATAAAAAAGGAGATTTACGATCGTCTTTGCTTATAAAAATAAATATACTAACCTTGTTGTTGATTCAGTGCCATCTTAAGCATCAGTGCACTGCGCAAGGACATGGTTCTCACTAACTTCTAACTTACAATACCGTTATGACCACTTTAAATGTTATTTTTTAACTTAAAAAGCACTTTCTTCAAGTATAACACAATTCTTTTCAGGCGCCGATATGCATACAAAGTACACTAATATTTCAGGTTATATTTACAATGTTTACAGAATCCTTTGCGATAAAATAACATTGCGGCAAAAACAAGATAAGTGTCGTTTTAATTTGGTTTGGCGGTGCAAGTTTTTTCAGGTAAAAAAAGTTAAATGACATTTATCTGGTTTTGCACACCTGGGCATGCTAAAGTAACGATAAAATAAACTGTAAAAACAAGATAATTGCTTTTATCTGTTTTATACGAATATTCATTCTATAAATCTACTTCTATACTTCAACAGCAAAAATAAGTTAAATGACATCTAACCGGTTTTTCTAGAAGAATTAATTTTCTTTTTGCATATGAAATGTGTACTTATCGATAAATGTGCACTTAACTTGTTTCAGTTGTACAGTTTTGACAAAAATGAATAATTGCCAAAGCAAGCCTACATAATTCACCTCTTTTCCATTGTCCGACACTCATCTGTTTACGCAATACATTTATATACGGATTATGATTACGAAAATGCACTTAACTAAAAAATGGTAAAAAATGCACTTATCTGGTTTTGGCAGTAAACAGACGATATTGTCTTACATAAACTTAAACTTATTAGTGCTAGGTCAATGACTATCAGAAATACATAGAAATAATAGTTTTTAAAATGTACAAGGTAATCAAAATTAAATTTATATATAAGTTAATCAAATTAATATCTTATAGAGTAATGTATAATTATGAAATTTTTTTAGAACTTTATTGATACAAATAATAGTTTTTAACATATACTAGACAATTAAAATTGAAAGTACCTCTAAGTTATTCAAATTATTATCTTACAGAGTAATCCAAATAAAAGAAGTATATATAAAACATTTAGGAATGTAACACAATACTTAGGCAAATATACAAGGCAATTCAATTAATGTTTTTTAGAAATTCTTCTTCTTCTTTTATGTATATATGACTATCTGTTTTCAGTGTGCCTCCCGTGGGCCGTATTCGTAGTCTTACTATTTCCTATTGGGAAACCGTCTCTCGCCGTCTTTACTACTTTATTTGTTGTCATTTGGCTTACATGATTATTCCATTCTACTATTCCATTTCTTACCCACTCTTTACTATTGTTCTCCTTGCATTTCCGTCGTATATCTGTACTTCTAGCTCTGTCCCATAGTGTTTCGACTTTAATTTTTCTAAATGTTTTGTCTCTGCTGTTTCTAACATTCTTTTTGTCCTTTCGGTGTCAGGTCATGTTTCTGCCACATATGTCATTATTGGTCTGATGATTGTTTTGTAAATCCTGCTTTTCATATCTTTTCCTATATTTTTATTTCTCCATATTTTTTCGTTAACTTATAAGAATGTCTATTTTTATAAGTTATTAAAAATATTATCTTAAATAGGGTAATTCATATTAAAAATGTGTAATTAGAAAGATAAGAAATTTATACAAAGCAAACAGAGGGAATCTTAGTATAAATGTTAAATGGTGGATGGTTGAAGGGTCAAAATCAAAGTATTATCTTACAGAGTGATCCAAATAAAAGAAGTATATATAAAACTTTTATGCCTGGTTGCACCAATAGATCTTAAGCTCTACCTTAGCCAAGCTCTGCTTATAGCTAGGGCTGCCTTAACTCTCACTTACGTTGCACCATAATTTTCGATTCTAAAATATTCTTTATATTCTTAAAAATAAAAATACAAAATTTAGTTGATCGCCGAACCGTGACGGTTTGGTCGTGGTCGGTCGATCAGTCTGAGCTGAGGCCTACCTAAGGCACGTCTTAAGCTTAAGATAAACCGTCTCTCGCCGTCTTTACTACTTTATTTGTTGTCATTTTGTAACAAAAATGCTTTGAGAATATAACAAAAGTGTGCATGCAATGAAACACAAGTAGTTGTGGGTAAAGTAAAAGATAACATATAATTTTAAAGCTGGCTAGCAGAAGTTGTAGGAGAGTGACTACTTGACACTCAAAGGAGAATTCGGCCAATTTGCATGCCCTACAGAGACCGTAGAATAAGAAAGTGAATGACAAGGTTATAAAAAAACTATAGGAATATATCTAAGATAACTAAAAGTGATTATAGAAGTTGCTCCAAAATGTGAGTGGGCGCCAGGAAAGTATTTACATAAACTTTCCCAGGTATCTTGTAAAGCTATGTGCTGAAATAAAAAAAGGATATAGGTATGAATTGAAATAGTTAATTTTTACCAAAACTTTAATCCCTAGCCAAATATATACAATATAAATTTATCTTAAAATACCCACCACCAATTATGTACAGTCAACTTAATTATATACAAAAAATAAATGCCCTGGTTATACCCAACTGATCCTTGATGATCGAAATTTACAAATAATACAATACGGAAAAAAAATGGTAATGATTGACCTAATAAATAATTGTAACAAGCAATAAGGACACTATCCTGACGAGATAAATGTCCAAACGTTTAAATATATAATAATAATAAATTCCAAAAAAAAATAACTCTCTGATTAAATGTGTACACATAAAACCGTACAACCGAGTTATAAGGGAGTATTTCAAACTCAATCTGTAATTGGCAATTAGTTCTTAAACGTTATTTAAAATTAGTTTAAAAAAATTGACGGGTCTTTATTATTAGTCCAAGTATGAATATTTAAAGTTAAACAAAAAAAAAATGGTGTAAAAAATTATTAAAATTGAAAAACAAATCCAGTATATAAATATTATTAAAATTAAAAACAAAGCTTGATAAAATTGGCTGTGTTCCACACTCTAAGGCGGTCTTTCCAACTGGTTTCCTGAAGTTTTCCGGGAAGGCATATATGAGGTCTGTACCTCGGATGGAACAGCTTAGGGTGATGGCCAAGATGTACACCCAGTAGGGAACAAATCAATTTATATTCTTAAATAAATCCCAACCAAATTAAAAGGAGAAATTCTTGACTCTGGACTAACTTCGGAAGTAGGAAGTAGGCTAAAATAACATTTGTGTTAGCGTTCCTCCTTACTCTTAATAAAAAGAAGGAAAAAAACACAAGAAAAATACTATACTATTTGAAGGATGTGATAAAAAGTTATTGGGAATAAAAAACTTCAATGATTTTGTAAATAGTGTGATCTTTGCATGGTTTGACGAGATTTTAAGTAAACGGATTGATTAAATAGATAATTTTATAAACGAAAACGCATGCTTTGGATCTATTTTATAATATAAAAGTATGGTATAAGACAGAGTATTTTTATAGATATACTTAATAGATATATTTGTTTAAGGCCGGAAAGTAAAACAGAAATTGGATATATGATTTTATCTTATAAATTTCGATTCAGACGTAGAATATTTCTTAATGAAATTAGTTATGAAGAAAGTTCAGATAAATATATCGAATCAAATGAAGAGTGACGATACTATAGAATCTCAAAATGGCTGATGTTTTTTTATGTTTTCGTTTTATTAATAATTTGCTAGACTTACCGACAAAAGGGCGGCTAACTCAAATGAATAACACTAAAACCAACTAAAATTTCCTCATCTTCCAAAAAAAAAATACTTAAAACAAATTTAGCACAGCTCTTTGCCGCCTACTTCTTAGTTCAGAGGACTTCCTTTAGTTCGAGTTAAGATTAGATTGAGCGCTAATTACTAGCCGCATGGTCATGTCGCCTACAGCGCCATAGGTGTCGCTGTTTAATACCAACTTAAATTTTAAAATTCAGAAAATCATTAAGAGGATTGGGATTTTAAAATTTTATTTAAGAATGTCTACGGATTATAAAAGTAACGAACTCGTTACATTCCCCTCTTACTCGGAAAAAAAATTTAAATGAATTTTTTTTCCTATCTAGCAACAATCATAGTTTAACCAACAGTTAAACTGGCGTTTAACCGTTGGTTAGCCAAAGTTTCCGTCATTGTAGTACAAGCAAAGGATACAAACCAGTCTAAAATTTAAAATTTTAGCCATGGCACTAGTTTGCCAAATGTAGCTAAAATACACTAACTTAAACTAACTTCCGAACAATCTACATCGATTCGCAAGATTACAAGTAACCACAGATTATGAATAATGTAGAAAGAAGGAGAAATCTATAGATATCCAAATATTACTAAGTCACTTACAAGTCACATCCTATCTATAGTACATAAACTACATTAACGCTTTCATGTAGCCTAAAATAGCCATAAAGACAAATAATCATATATCTCAAAATAATGTGAAATCGGACACTGATTCCAAAATTGACTATTCGATGGTCACAGATTTATAGTAGAATAGCCAAAAATAATCAATCAGGGAGAGGTGTGGACCAATTCACAAATCATAAGTGACAATAAAAAATTCCAAACATATATACTAATTTATGTATTGAATTGGGCACTAAATCCAAAATTGATCAATCAGTGGACAAAAGATTTATAGAATAGCATATCCAAAGATATAATCAACCAGGCATATGAGTCACCAATTTCCTACTATTAATCAGATAATCCAAAAATGTAACAATAAGAAAAATGCCAAATATATATATATATATATATATATATATATATAATATATATATATATATATATATATATATAGACCAATTTAAGTGTTGAATTGGGCACTAAATCCAAAATTGATAAACCAATGGACAACAGATTTATAGAAAAGCATATCCAACGGTATAATCGACCAGGCAAATGGGTAACCAATTCACACTATAATCAAATAATCTAAATAAATTAGTCAACATATATCCACATCCGGTAATATGTGCCCAAACTATAATATTTAAAGAATAAATCCTTGAATCTAAATCAATATCAAACAAATTAACTTATGCTGATATTCACTAACTATAGCAAGTAGCTACAACAGATTTATAAGAATATCAGACATAAGTGACCTACATGGCATTTAGTAAGCCAACAATATCTACTTAAAATATCCAAAGTAAGTGTAATACAAACAAACATCAAGAACGAACAGGCCAATTTTTGTAGAAACTACAAATTAATGATTCGTTCTGAAATTACTGAGAGAAAACAAGATATGTTCTAGTTCTAAATCCAAAATCAATAAGTGATTGCCTAAGGAAAGAAGTGATTGTAACTGTTAAACGGTTATTTGGTGACTAAGATATAAATTACTTATTTCAGAAAGCAATCTAACAATACTAGACATAGAGGTAGTAATGACGAAAATATCTCAACATAAGTGAGACTAAGAAGCCAGCTAAAGGAAATCTTTTGTATTTATAATTAAACATAGTCTGGAAAGACTCAAGATTAAAACTAAAATGTTCAAATTATAATTCAAATTGAAGATGGTTAGCTAAGTATGAACGAAATATCTTACTGACCAGTCATCTGCACAACCTGTCATGAAAATGGTGAATTTCGAAACTCATCGAACAACTGAGGCCTATAATTGAACAACAACTTCGAACCCACGTATTCAATCAAATATGCATAGGCAGAATAGTCCATATGACGTAAGAGTATACAAAAAACCTACAAATTAAGTATATACATAATTCCTAATAACTACCTTTAGAATCATCCCATATAGAACATCAGGATATTAATTAAAATAAAGTATGACTATGACCATTTAAGTGTCTAAATCTATACACAAAAAATCATAACATTCTTTCCAACATGGCAAATCAAATAACAAAAGATGATAATCAAATTAACAAACAAAATATATAATAGTAGTGTTTTATATAGTTCCATACCAACATACAGTAAACAAAGATAAGTGTACCTAATAATAAGAATGAAAGGGCTTAATAATTTTAACTCATATAACCAAATAATCAGCAAGGAATAAGCTGTACATATACAATATCTGGTGATTAATAATAAGGTTCCAAGAAAATACCAAATTGTAATCAAAACCGAGCCAAAACAATAATAGTCAAAATGATAGATTAACTTTATTAGACAAACCCAAGTTAATCTTCATCTGAAGAAGAGGATGCTATGTCATCTACGGTATTGTCTGGAAGTAAATCCTTTATATAAAATTGACCAATTCGTCTATTTGTCGAATTGTCTTTTAATTCATATACTAAAGGAGATATTACTCGAATGACAGTACAGGGAATATATTTCTTACAAAACTTAGCAGAAATGGCATCACTCATACTTGACTTTACAAAATTTCGCTTCAAAATTCGATCGCCAACAAAGAATCGCATGTCTCGTTTCCTCAGATTATACTGACTCTGATTTCTAAGGTAAGAAGCTTTCAACTTCTTTCTAATGTCAGCGAAGATTGGAGGTAAATTTTGGAGATCATCCATACGATGAAGTTTCTCCGAAGCTTGAGGAAGGGTTGCTGAATTCTCAGAAATTAATTAAATATAATCACCTGACAAAGGAACATGCCTACCAAAATTAATATAAGCTGGAGAACATTGAGTGACTTCATGAACAGAAGTTAGAATGGCCTGAGCGACTAAATGAATACACTGCAGACGGATCACGAAACTCGACTCGACTAAATCGACTTAACTCGTTATCGAGTCTATTGAGTTGTTCACGAACCTCGATCGAATAGAAAATCGAGTTTCTCGATTGTACCTAACTTCTGTTCAGTTTACGTAGGCACCGAAGACACGTGTAAACGTTTATTTTCATTTTTGTTTAAGTTAGTGTTAATTATTGTCGTTATTGTTTGAGTTGATTTAATTAAATTAAAATAACAATGTCAACTAGACCAACCCCAAAACAGTGGGAAATTTTATTAGATTCATTTGAGTCTAACCCTGAAATGGTTTCTGGAAGAGCTACGGGCCCCAGTGCCAAACATATTATAAGAAATAAGTGGGAAACTCTTGCTACCCGGCTTGACAGTTTGGGGTATACTAATAAACCAGTTAAAAAATGGATAAAGGTAGGAACATATTATTTAGTTATTCTTATATGGCAAAATTCATTTAAAATGATTATGATTTTCAGACTTGGACTGATTTTAAGTCGGCATTGAAAAAGAAGGCTGCAGAAATAAAACGTGAAGAAACTGGAACTGGAGGTGGACCTCCAAGTGGAAAACAATTGACGTCCTACGAGGAGGGGGCTTTGGAATTACTGGGGTGTAGTTTTATTGGACTAAATATGCCAGAAGCAGGTGTAAGTCCCTTCTTATTACTCTCTAATCCCAAGAATTGTAATCAGACAAAAAGGTTATGTTAAAATTGAATAAGATAGGGGTCACAACAGTATTTAAAATAATTCTGTATTATGAAGATGCTAAACTCCATATAACAAAATACCTACCGGTATGCTGAAAGCCTTAATTAATCTTAAATTTAAGGGCTGCTTTTTTATGGCCTTGACGAAGTCAATAAACCAGATTTGAAGAATAATGTTTCTCATTTCAAATTCATACTCAGAATAATGAAAAAAAATAGTATAATTTGTAATTGTATAGTAATTTGTAATAAAATTTAATAGTATGAGTAATATATTCATATATTTTAGTATTTTGTTTCTTTTTAGTTACTTTGTTTATTTAAATATATTGAATTTTTTAATACACATATTTTTTTAATTAGTTAAAGAAAACATAAACGTTACTTTTGACTGCATAAAGATAAAAAATGATGTTAATAGACTCCTAACTGGTTTAATCTGTCCCTAAATTTAAGGTTGGTTTAAGAAGACTTTCACCACACCGACCTTAACTACTAAAGCCGTTTTTTTTAAATTTTACTATTTAACTGTTTTTTAGTTGGAACCACCTCAGACACTGACCCAATCACAATCGAATTTGCCAATGTCTGTAAAAATAAATTATGGTGCATCCACCTGGCAAGAAGGGGTATGTTCATCTCCTACCTCTGTCTCTACACCTAATGTTCCCATCAGTTTTCAACCTTAGGTTGAAAAGAGACAGCAAATTTCCACATTTGAACACAGTTATGTGAAACAAAGGAAAGTTAGTGTTGAAGATACGTATGTACAAACAATCGACATACTAAAAAAGATGGACACAAAACTGAACTCAATCGACGAAAAGCTAGGTTCTATAGCGGACTCATTAAAAATTATAGCAGAGAAAATGTAATATACTTTTAATTGTTAACAGGATGGTTTGTTCATAGAATAAATATTTGTTTACTGGTTTTATTACTCATTTTATTTACTAGTCAACTATTGTTTTGGTATAGCACTGCTCTAATTTGTAAATTTCTTATTTATCTTAAATTGGGCCTGCCCATAAATAAATAAAATTAAATTAAAAATTGCATACTAACATTCCAAGTTTATTTTACTAAACTCTTGTAAACAAACTATGGATCCCAGGGGCTAATCCCAAGAAACCCATATAGACCTGGATCCTGCTTACCAAAAAAAGTTGATTAGTAGCAAGTTGAAATATTTGTTAATAGCTTAACGGTGTCTAGTTGGACAACTTTCAATTGATTTGTTACCATTTCATTAATTAAACTCTCATGCAAAAATTAGTCTGGTGTTTATCATCAACTAGGCATTTTATCAAGTGGAACACGAAGAACATGTCAACGACAGGAATCATGTTGGTTAGTAAAAGCAGTCTGATTTTTGCATGAGAGTTTAATGAAAGGGTAACAAATCAATTGGATGTTCTGTCCGACAAAATACATGGGACATTTTCGTAACCAGACGTTCCAAATTTTTAAACTGTTCCTCAATTAAAACTTCCCGTGTTCCCGTACATCAAAGTTTGTCTGACTAGACACCATTAAGTCATTAACCAATTTTCAGCTTGCTATTATTCAATTTTTTTTTGGTACGTGGGATCCAGGTCTAATAGTTTATATTGTATAGAAGCAAAGGCTTCAAATTAAATTATGAATCATTTTGATTTGAAATAGTTACAACAATAGCAAAGAAGACTGCAACAAGTACTTCAATCAATTTGAACACGAACAACAAGATAAAGGCATTAAAATAATTTATTGAAAGTAAGTAGTTACAATAAAATTTCTCATATGTTGTCCAGCAAGGATATTATGGACATGGTACGCTGGACCATCTTCCATACCTCCCTCAGGATTTTCCAGTTCTTCTACAATTTCTATGTCCCCTTCTATGCACGTATTGTGCAATGCTGCACACACTCGAACTAATTTGCAAACAAACTCTGGTTTGTACCTTAATGTGTGTTCTCTTGACAAACATCGAAATCTTGTTTTAAGCAATCCAAAACATCTCTCGATGCAGTTCCTACTTTGCACATGAGCTTCATTGTAACTCCTCTCTGCATTGTTAGCTGGTACAAGAAATGGAGTCATTAGATACGGCAAAAGAGGATACCCAGAATCCCCACTAACCAACATCTTTCATTATTAGTTGCCAGTTGATTCATATATGTATTGACAGTTGAATTCCTCCATATAAAGCTGTCATGAGTACTACCACCAAAATTTGCAAATACACTTCTAACTTTTAATTGAGTGTCACAAATAATTTGACAATTTATGGAGTGATAGCCCTTTCTGTTTATAAAGTTGTGCTATTCAATACTTGGTTTTAAGATAGCTATATGGGTGCCATCAACTGCCCCAATGCAGCCAGGAAATCCCCATTTCCTTAAAAAATCATTTTTTAAAACATTCCGTTCTTCTTGACTTGTAGGAAATGTTATTTTCTGAGGAACAAAATGTTCATTTAAAATGTCAGTTATTAGATGGACATACTTATGAACAGTGCTCTGGGCTATACCAAAATTAAACTCTTCGCCCAAACACCTTTGATATGACCCTGTTGCGTAAAAACGTAAACTACCAAGAACCATACTTTCTACAGTAATTCCTCTAGCTACTTTTCTCTCTGCTACATGATGACTTACAAATTGGATGAGTATTGATGCTAAGCCTTTAGAGAGTCTGAATAACTCTATAAATATTTTTTCAGACAGTGCAAATGGTTCCTGATTTCGTCTGGGTTGTTCACGTTTACGAACCATTGCAAGATTTTCTTGCCTTCTTTGAATTTGCAGTAAATGTTCTCTAACAATAGGCAGCATACTTGTAATGTTTAATTAGAAATTAAATTAATATAATTAAAAAAACAGAGTAAAAAAGTTAATAGTAGTAATAGTTTTAAATTTAGATATTAAGCAAATTTTTAATTTCGTCCAAATACTAGCATAACCTTCAAAACTTGTTAACTCGACTCCTTTAGGGTTGTCGAGAGATTTTGGTCGAGTCGAGTCGATTTATCAAGTCTCGTGAAACAAAGTTCTCGATTATCGAGTTTCGTGATCCCTCTCCTGATCCCAAGCTCTATGATCAGCGTAAGTATAAGATCGAAGAGCAGTAACAATGCTGCGATTTACACGTTCAGTGTGATTAGCTTGTGGATGATAAGATGCATTATAGAAAATCTTTCGGACCTTATATTTATTCAAAAGATCTTTAAAGGCTTTTGAAATGAATTGTGGACCATTGTCACACGAAACAATTTGCGGAGTACCAAAAAGCAAGAAAACTTGTTCCTCTAAGAATTTCAAAATGGCTGGAGTGGTAGCTTTTCGAAGAGGACAAACTAAAGGAAATTTGGTGAAGTAATCTACAACAACCAAACAATACGTATTACCTGAATAACTACGTGGATACGGTCCAATAAGATCTAAAGATATCATTTGCCAAGGAAAATTAATGTTCCTAAATGAACCCATTAATCCAGCTTGAGGTAGGTTATTCGGCTTGCATGTTGCACAAACTCTACATCTCGAAATGTATTTCTTAACTGAGTTGCGCAAACCAGGCCAGTAATATAGCTCAGCTATCTTACTAAAAGTTTTGTAGAAACCAAAGTGACCTAATGTCACATCATCATGAAAAGTTTTCAACACTTCATCCCTATTAGCTGTTGGGACTACTATTTTCCAATCAGACATATTCGATAAAGATTCGACAGGACTGATAACGTGTTTATAAAGGATATTATTTTCCACCTTGAAATCAGGATATCTACTAGGTTCTTGGTGACATTATGAGTCATCTTTCGATACCAAGTATCTGGAAATAAAGTGGACAGATCTAAAAGATTGATATCAAAAGTTCGTGACAACGCGTCTGCAACAACAACACCATTGGCTTTGCGATGCACAATACTATAATCAAATACAGAAAGTCTACAAATCCAACGGGACAAACGCTGTGACGGATTTTTCATAGAATGTAACCATAATAAAGAACTATGATCCGTAATTATAGTAAACTTGCGACCTTCAAGATAGTACCGAAAGGCATCAAGACCATGAATAATTGCAAGAAGTTCTCTTTCTGTGGTGGAATAATTTTTCTGTGCTTTATTAAGCTTTTTGTTGGTATAAGCTATTGGGTGTTTCGAACCATCCTTTATCTGAAATAGTACACCACCTGAAGCAGTGTTGGAACAATCTGTCATGAGGTAAAAATGCTCTTTAAAATTTGGAGACTTCATGACAGGAGCACTAGTAAGAGCTTCTTTTATACGCCGGAAAGCATCATCGGCGTCTAAAGTCCAAGTAATAGTTTGGCCTTTTTTCCTATTTTTAAGCAAATCTGTAAGTGGGGACAACAAAGGAGAATAAGACGGAACGAACCGACGATAATATCCACACATTCCCAATATCCTACGGACTGACTTTATCAGGATCTGTCCTTAAACCTTTACTATCGACTACATATCCTAAAAATTTAAGACTAGGACGACAAAACTGACACTTATCTAAATTAATGGTCAAACTAGCCTCTTTGAGACGTAAAAACAACTTATCTAAAATCTCCATATGAAATGGAAAATCAGGAGTGACAACTAATATGTCATCCAAATAATAAAAAACATAGGGCTCTAATTGAGGACCGATGACTAAATCCATCAAGCGACACATTGTCTGAGGAACTGAAACAAGACCGAAAGGCATAGTGACAAACTGGAATAATCCTTTCCCACTGATTGCAAAAGCTGTATACTTTTTACTTTCCTCACTTAAAGGTATTTGAAGAAAAGCTTTAGAGAGGTCGATAGAAGAAATGTACTTAGCATTCTGAAGTTTACTTAAACTGACATCTATTTGGGGAATAGGATAAGCATCTCGATTTGAAGTAATACTATTCAACTTGCGACCATCGAAGCAGACCCTAAAAGATCCATCTTTTTTCTTAGTTAACCACAATGGACTACAGTAAGAAGACGTAGAAGGTTCAAGGATTTTTAACTTTAACTTGGAATCGATCTCGTTTTCCAAGTCAACTTGCCATGCCTGAGGAATATGATACTGATATTGTCGAAAAGGTGTGGTATCTCCCACCTCGATAGTATGAGATATTAAGGAGGTATGACCTAACTTGTCTTTTGATGAAAGAGATACAAATTTAGAGATTTTCTTTAGAGAGACATAATTAGACATATTCTCTAATTGTCTTTGTTCGAGATTAGATAAACTCGAAAAGTCCTGAATAGTACTAAGTACAGAGAGATTAAATTGGGAAATAGAAAAAGAAAAGTTAGGACAATTTAGAGTGCTATTAAAAGCATTCAAGAAATCCATACCTAAAATTATAGAATTCTGAACTGAGGGAATAACATAGAATTTATTTTGCTTACATGAATCTGCTACCGTGATTTCAGTTTCAAATTTGCCTGTAATAGACTGAACTGTACCATCTGCAGTAGATACTTGCAGAGAAGAAATGGGACTAATAGAAATCTCAGCATTTCTCAGTAAAGCTAATGAATGTGAACCTATCACAGAAATGTTTGAGCCACTATCTAAAAGAGCTAAATAAGATTGTTCTAAAATCTTAATAGGAAGATAAGGTCTATTATCATTATGTTTCTTCACTAATAATGAATTCAAATCAAAACAAGCATTATCTGATTGGTCAAAAATTTTAAATGGTACCAAACTAAACTTATCTCTACCTAGACAATCAGAGGATGCAATAGGTAAACAAGAAGAATTAGAAATAAAAGAATCCTCCTGACGTGTGGCAGTCTCTGGTATACATACTGGTACTACTACACTACTACTATCATGTTTAACATTAAAATTTGGGGAAGATAATCTATGCGAACCAAATGTTTTAGGTTGGGACGTTACTTTTTTGAGTGATCTTGTGTGGTGTGTGTTGGTTTTTTCGTATAAACCCCTTTTCCTTTTCGACTGGAAGATGGGTTTGAATGGTTGGACGTGGTTGGAACATTTGCTTTTACTGATGGTTCGGTTTGGCTCCCTGATGGGGGTGTGGACGGAGAAACGCTCAGGGGACGGACCTCTGATCGTTCGTTTCCCGAACACTTAAAACAATTTCGTTTGATAGTATTTTCTTTACTACAGCCATGGCAGAAAATACGGGTACAAGGGATACCGCAATCATAAAAAGTATGACCAGACTCACGACAATTCCAACAAACTACAGAACTCAATGTGGAAATATTACGTTCATGGCCTTTGGATTGCCAAGAACGGTGTTTGGAAGTATCTAGGTGACGTGAGGAGTTCAAAGAAGAGGGTCGAGAAGTGGAAGGAACGTGAGAAGACCAAGATAAAGTTTCTTCTAAACGTTTACACTTCTCCGTAATATCAGCTATACTAGTGATCTCTACAAGGGCCAACTGCTGATGATAGAATGGCAATAGACATTTAAGGATGATCTTAATCTTTGCAGAATCTGTCAGAGGTGTTTCAAGACGACTACACAGACCTAAAGTAGTATTAATGAACATCGTAACAGACTCGTCTGGCTTCTGTTTACGATTTTTAATTTGATCTAAAAGGTCGTCTTGAAAAGAATAAGGTAGAAAATCAGACTTAAGTTTCTGAGCTAGATCAGACCAATTTAAAAAATTAGTGCAGTTATTCATAAACCACGTAAAAGCTGCACCTGAAAACAATTCTGCAGACGCTGCGAAGAGATCATCTTCACTCGCTCCTCTCGATAAACGAAGACATTCCACTCGATCCAAAAAGGAAATAACCTGGTCGTAATGACCTTTACCAGAAAATGTAATGCCCCATTTATGAACCTAAACAGGTTTGGGTTGTAGAAATGCATTTGCTGCTTGGACAGAAGAAATTGGAGTTGAAGTTGCTATTGGACTCACTCGAGAATCAAGTTCGCCCTCTAGACTTAAGATTCGGACAGAAACAGAGCGTTGGAAGATTTGTTGTACATCATCTGAACAAGATAATAAGTGAACACGACCTGAGATGTGAGCTAGGCGTGATATTAGCCTGGAATATAGGCTATCTTGGACAGTCCCTGTAAAATCGGCTATCCTTTTCGCCAAATCATCCACAGTCTCTTCAATCTCCTGTTGTTGGACCTCAAAAGGAATATTTGAGGCGGAAATATGTCGGAATCTCCTGTTTCCTTCTTCCTGCCTTAAAGCTCCACGCAATATTTTGCGTTATAGATCAACATTGGAAGACTCATCAATATTGATGTCCCTAATCCTTAGCTCATAATCTAATTCCTTTACTAACAAATGTTCTACCTTGAATGCAGACATTATGAAAAAAAATATAGATGATAGAATAGACAAAGGAAATAATGTACTAACACTCCACAAAATCAATCAAAGAATAATCTAAGGTTTTCAAAAAAAAATATAAATAAATATGTACCAACACACTACAAAATTAATCAAAGTACCAAAGTTATTCAAAAAATATATATGTATAACAAAAAACTTATTTAAAATCCTTTATAAAAGGTATATAATAAAATGCCCAAACGGCTTATCACAAAGATATAGCAAGACGTTTTCGGATTATTAAATCCATCATCAGTGCAAACAAGGTATACATGCTATGAGCCACCAAGATATATGGGTCCAAACCCCTTAAATGATACAAATTTACATTTGATTTACATTATATGTTGTTACAAATTATGATGTTTGAGTTACCGTTGGAATTCGTAACATGGCGACGTATGACCCTACATAGGTAAAATGGTCCTGAGACGAAGTGTCTTCGAGGGCCTGTTGATAACAACTGTTGTTGTGGCAAACAAAATTAAGTCATTTAACAGTTGTTTATAATAAGCTTAAAGAATTAAAAAATAATAATTATACAATTAAATGGGAAGATTTAGCCACAGTTTATCATGGAAGGGTTCAAAGTGGTGTTATAGTAAATTAAAAAAAAATAGTTAAAACATAAAGATGTTTTACAGTTTTTAAATGATGCTGTGTCTTTATTTGAAACTAAAATTTTGTTAATTTTATCTAGATTTAACATAATTAAGGTTAACAGTACTTTTTGTGGCAAGTTTAAAAAAAAAACAGTAGATAATGAAGAAACGATAGATTTTAAATATTTTCACACACCATATGCAACCATTGATAAATCTACTAATTTAAATGAAGGGTTTTATGAACATATAGTTGATTTCATTTTAAACACATTATCAG
>CAKJVB030000005.1:781500-806089 GCA_918026665.1 Diabrotica balteata
TAAAGCGAAACGTTTTCTATAAACTTATGAAGTAGTTGACTTCTGTTTTTTATTTGCCAACCTTAATGACCGATTAACCTCTGAATTCACTAGTTGAATAATTTATTTATATATATATATAATATATATATATATATATATATATATATATATATATATATTTATATATATATATATATATATATATATATATATATATAAATATATATAAATATATATAGTACAAGTTTTTGATGGTCCGGATGGTCTCGTCCCGCCCTGGATGATTTGCTTCCTCGGAGTCATGGTATGTCTTCATGATATCTCTTCGGTATGCGGGTATCACGACCATAGCCTTGTGGTTTGGATTTGTTACGTAGTACGCTACGTCGTCCACTACGGTGAATTCTCGTATGAAGTTGGCTTCTACCTCGCTTCTTGGGCCTCTTTCGGACATTCTTTGCCAGCGTCTTTTGAAGCGATGCATCCCTGGGTAGAATGCGTGACTTCGACGAATTCTGTCTTGTAGCGGTAGGTCTGTTATATCGTCTAGAATGGGATGGTTTTCGCCTTCTTCCACGTCTTCCAGCATGCATAGAAGTGGGAATTGGTCATCGCCTCTTGTGGTTTCCGTTGGCCAGCTTAAACGTTGTACTTCTTCGTCCATGTCTTCAGCGTCTTCTTGTCTCTCGGATGATGGATGTCTGGAGAGGTGGTCTGGTAGTTCGTTCTCTTTTCCTGGTATGTGTTTGATTGTGAAGTTAAATTCCTGAAGCAATAAGGCCCATCTCGATAGTTTGGCTTTGTCTTCTTTGAATCTGTTTAACCAGAGTAGAGCTTGACTGTCCGTGTATAGGGTGAAGTGCTGGTCCTGGAGGAAATGCTTGTACTTTTTGAGTGCCCAGACCGAGTTCTTAATTGCCTCATGGTGTTGGGGGTGGTGAATCCTCGGATCTTCTCGACGTGTTTTTCGAGTGGTTGGGTAATGGTGGATGTCACTTTGTGGCCTAGGTATTCCAGTTCGTTTGCAGCGAATCTGCATTTCTTCAGCGATGCCCATAATCCATCTGTCCGCAGTGGTTCCAATACAAGGTGTAGGTGTTTTTGGTGCTGTGTCCAGTTGTCAGAGTAGATTATAATATCGTCCATGTAGACTTTAATAAATTCGTCGATGTATCCGGCGAATACACTGGTCACCAATTTTTGGAAAACTGCTGGGCTGTTTTTAAGTCCAAAGGGCATCACTGAGAATTCGCAGGCTGATCCGTCTGGTAGGCTGAAGGCAGTTTTGGGACTGGAATCCTTGTGAAGTGGCACCTGCCAGAATCCGCTTTTCAGGTCCAAGGTGGAGTAGATTTGGGCCGTGCCTATTTCTTTTATGCTATCGTGAATGGGCGGCTTACTTGAGGCTTCGTCAACTGTGATCTCGTTCAGCTTTCTATAATCCACACAGAAGCGAGGGGTGCCATCTTTCTTCAAAACGATCACCACAGGACTGTTGTAAGGTGATTTACTTGGCTTGACGACTCCTGTGGCTAGAATCTCCCTCACTTCTTTGAACATGATCTTTTTCTTCTCGGTGGAGTATTTATAGGGCTTGATGTTTCTCGGTCGGCTGTCGGTCACTTTTATCTCCATCTCAGTAGCTTTAGTCGTTGGCTGGCGTAGACGGTCGTCGAACACATCGTTGTACTCATCAATCAGTTGCTGTATTATTGGAAAGGCGAAAGCTGGAGCCTGGTGAGCTTCTAGTGCTTGTTTGGTTGAGTGCCTCTTGCCATGGTTCTTCCAGTAGAGGGTGGATCTGGTTGAGGTGCCTACATGCAGACATTTTCGGGGGATGTCCAAGTTTGCTTCCTCTTGTTCCAGCCACGGCATTCCAAGTACGACATCGTGGTTGAGTTTCTCCAGTACGCATCTAAACATTCCGTATATGTATTCGGCACCTAGGACTTTTCTATTGGTTCCTTGCGGCACGCGGCAATGTTTCAACCAATAGGCGGCGAGGTGCCAGACACGTATACGGAATGTTACTCTGGTGCGAAATTCATATACGGAATGGTATACATCAGCGAGACAATATTTTCTTTCTTTTAGTACATTTTATACATTTGTATGAATGTTTCGCCTTCCCGGCATTTTTTAAGACCTGCACGTGTTTAGATTTATTTCCACAATGGATTTGCCAAAAAGTTTTACATACAGCCTTATTAATGAAAATAAATTCAGAGCAGACATTAGAAATGAAGAAGATATATATAAATGGCTGAATGATTATAACAGTATTTATTTTTCAAGCTGGAGAGCTACAAAAACGAAAAAAATACTCATAACTATTTATGCAGGTAAGCTCTTATAAAATATTTTTTAATGAAATATAAATATAAAATTTAATTGCATGCTTTAATAAATTATATTTTAAAACTTTTGTTTGCCATCACTCAGGCTATCAAAGAGTCCCTTTAAACACTAATAAAAAAGGGAAGTCGAAAAATTCAAATTGCATGGCCAAAATAATAATATCCATCAAACATACAACAAAGGATACTATTAAAAAAGACAAATTTGTTAAGGTAAGGCTTCAAAATGATTAAGTATTAATTTCGTACTTAGGTATATTAATACAGAGTGCCCATTATGTATGAAGTATAGTATATATACAACTGTACATAAAAATAATGTATATAACTCTTTATTATTCTTTATACACAACTATACACATCTAATATATATATATATATATATATATATATATATATATATATATATATATATATATGATATTACTTTTAATCAAGACTAAATATTTTTACATTTTTTTGTAGAGGGATACTATCATGTTACGTCATTAAAAAGAGAAAAAAACTGTATCAAATAAACCCACTTAAAGGGTTCATTTATTATTTAAAACAAGTCAATTATTTTTTGTTACTTATTTGTTTTATATTCCATACATATTGGGAAATAATCATAACACGTTTTTTAAGGACGGTTTGCCAGGTATCATAAGTATAATTGGAGAGCATAATCATAATTTGGAATCAGTTGAAAGCCTTTCATACCTTCGTCCATCCACTGATACAAAAGAAAAATATTTTTCTTATTTTGATAATGGAATGGGAATTAAAGAGTCTCTGGTTTATCATGAATCCAAATTAGAATTTGAAATTGGCTTCGACAATAAACTTTTAACAAATTCAGAAATTAATACAAATTATCGTACAGTGCAGCATTGGCATAATATGTGGAGAACTGAAAATTTGGGACCACGCGATGGAATTGGAGTTTTGGAGGTAAAGAGAGTCTCGTTAAAAGTCTCTTAAATTACTGACCTTTTCTTTTTTTTTAGAAAATGAAACAAAAAATTGAGCTTTATGAAGCAGAAGGAATTTTAGTAAAATATAATGAAAATCCGTTTGCCGTCATTGTTGTAATATCTATTATGCAACGAGCACACGATCTGCCATTTGCAAAAGATGTTGTTTTTACAGATACCACAGCTTCTTGCGATGCATTAAACCATTCAGTTTCGTTAATGTTAACCCCTTGTGGAATAGGAGCAGTGCCTTTGGCAGTTATTATTACCAAAGGTCAAGCAATTGAAGATTATGCTGCAGCATACCAACTACTTAAAGGGTCAATACCAAATGCATTCGGTGGAGTGGGTTATCCTAAAGTATTTATTATAGATGACAGTGACGCGGAAAGAAAAGCCTTAAAACGTGTTTGGCCAGCTGAACCCTCAATACTCCGGGAGTATTGGATTTTAGGAAGTGTAAGACTTCCAAATTCCAGAAGAACTGGAAGAGAGGTGATGAAAATACTAAAAATATGGCTAAGCTCAGAGGAACAAATTTAAATGGCCAAAGGGACACTAAATCTCAAGTGAGTGTTCGGGCTAGCTTCAATGCACTGAATTGTGGCTTTAAAGATACAAAGCAGATAACAAGGATAATGAGCTAATGAGACAAGAAACGAAATGAGACCTGTTAATATCAAATGTGATACAACTAAAGAAGGTCACTGGGAATAAATTTATAGAAAAACGATGATAAGAAGAGAAGAAGAAGGGCGCCAACTCAACGATAGTTGAGATTTTGAAGTAACAAATGATTGGAAACAAATGATTCTGGAGATAATAACCTGAAATACTAAATACTAATCTTGTCTTGCTATATTGTATACTGGTTAGTAGAACTGAAATAAAACTCAAAATAGTAATAATAAATATATTTATAAAACATGTATATATATATATATATATATATATATATATATATATATATATATATATATATGTATGAACAATTTACATATAATGCAAAGCTAAGTAACAGCGGTAGTGGATGGTGTAAATATACAATAGGACCTAATAGCCCCTCAACAAGCAAATAGTCACTACCACTGGCCAAATAAAGTTTAAAATATTAGTAACAATTCAAGAATAGTCCGTATGATAGCCAAAGTCTTAACACAAAAAGGTAGTAATTTAACTTTAAATAGTTCTACTAATATGAGATACTAATGACAATATTGTAAAGATATCAAAAGTGATAAATCTGTTACAATTCTATTAAATATATTACATTCAAAAGTGAATCTTCAATACTTCTTATATAATGTTTAAAAAAAAACCACATGAAATTTATTTCCCTCCCCCAATATCAAAATTTGTACCTATTATATCAAATATATTAAAATAAGTATTAAAAAAAATATTATAGCAAAAGTGAGTTTGGTCAGTACTTTTGAAATCCTAATTAAAATAAAACCTCATAAAACATGAAAGGTATTTTCCCTCTCCCAATAATATCAAACTTATATTTTATCAAAATGTAGTCACTTGATCATATGCATATCAAAAGTTAACAAAATAGACAGTAACAAAAAAATTACACAGTCAAACAACTTATCTTTACAGCACTATAAGTCCATAGAAAAAACTCCTCTTGGCACGGCTAAATCAGTTTGTTGCTGTAAAGGACAAATCCCAGGTGAGTCTGGGCATAAAACCAATCACTGGTCTATCTGGAGTGACGGCAAAATCCAGGAGAGTTGCTAACCATTTAAGAAATTTTGTTACTAGTCCTTGAGGGAATATTCTTAAGAGAATATCCTCAAGTAAAGTGACGGAATCTAAAAGAATTATCAGATTTAATTACTATTTGATTTAATACGTGTAGCAGCATAGAGTGACTGCACCAAAACATTAAAACATTAGTTTATGTCAACATGTCAAAATTTCCGAAGTTACTTCGTAGACATGACAGTCTTGCGCCATGAAATGAACGTGCGCAGAATACAGAAGGCTGTACCACATTTGTAGAACCTTTTATATTCCACCAAAAAAAGTTAGAGAAAAAAAAAACCAAAAAACTTACTGATAAGATATGGAATAGATCGGACTTTAAGTTTGACTATATAAAAAAAATGACCTTCTGTTCTTTGCAAGTAAATCAAGAAAATTTTAAATTTAAATTATTTCGGAACTCAAAAATAAATCTCTAAAGAAATACTAAACTACAATGATAAATTTGATTATATGATAAAGAGATAATACGTATGAAATGATTTACTTACATGGAGCCGCAGCACGCCAAAAAAAATCTTCCTTTTTATATGGAACTCTTATAAATTACTCTTGATTTTAAAAAATTTATTATTACTATTATTATTATTATTTTATTCTTCCCCAGATTATCTTCCTTGCTCCAATTCCGTCACTTTGAAGGTGAAATAAAATTCACAGGTTGGCGTGTCTGCCTAGTGAGTCTCTTGACCAAACTGACCGCTTTTCTACCGCACAAAATCGATCAATCCTTTCAAAGCGCTCCCAGCGCGTGAGTGGAGAAATGTCGATTTAAAAATCGATCTCTGGCGGAACACAAGAAGTTTCTTGAGGGGTTAATCAGTAGCGTAAACGCTACATTCTCCCTCATCTCCAGCAAAAAAAAAGGAATTTTTTTTTTGTCAAAACGATCTAACGCTGGGTCGACAATGAACGTTGATACGTTAAAATTGAACATTTTCCTTACCAGTCAATCATTTGCTCAGGAATTGGAATAAAATCAAGGACGAAATAAAAATATGGAACGAAGAATATGGGACGAAGTCATACATTTTGTCTCTTAATGAGATAATGTATGTTAATTTAATATAAACCAAAGATAAAAAAAAATATACATTTTAAGTTTAATTCTATAACCTTACAGATCAAGTTAACTTTTAAGACTATTTATCTACATTCTCAAGTATTTGTAAAAACAACCATTCGTTAAAACTACATTATAGGTGTGTATTAACAACCCCTAACACAACATTCCCAAGAACCATTCATGACAACGAAATTCAAACAAAGTCCTATGAACTTTACCCAACGTTGACACTAGAGCGACCCGATTCTATTCGTCACCATAGAGTTCAATGAGGGCCTAATTACTCAGGACTAGTTGAAACTACAAACCTAAACATATATATGGTTCGGGATATCAACAACATATTGAAAATTCAAGGTAAAAGATAATTCAATACACTTAATTGCTCTAGCAGCGGTAGGAAAACACACAATCGGTAAAGGTTGCTAGTGCCTTAGATACTAGCAAGCACACTATACTCATGGTATAGAGTATGCTAAAAAAAGGTAAGTAAGATAAATGCAATCCCAACTCATAGTAAAGGATATGCACAAAAGGTAAAAGATAATTGCAAGTCCAGATCTACTCATGGTAGAGGATATGCACAAAACTCAGTTCTACCAGCTATAAACTTGGTAGGAAGAAAGATAAAAGAGATCCTAACTGTAATACCCAAACTGTACTATAGACGTGGTCCAATTCTTTACTCACGACAAGAACAGTAAAGGACAGATTCTTAGGACTCTATAATCAAGATAAAGATAAGATATATATTCATAAGGTATAGATAAGAAATAAACTTATCCAGGTAAAGGTAAAGATAACTAACTTAAGGTAAAGGTACGAGATAAACCAATTAAGGTAAAGATAAAGATACACTCAAGGTAAAGATACGAGATAAACTCAAGGTAAAGATACGAAATAAACTCAGTCAAGGTACGAGATAAACTCAAGGTAAAGATACGAAATAAACTCCATTACAGGTATGAGATAAACTCCATCAAGGTAAAGATAAATTCAATTAAGATACAGATAAAGATAACTCACATCTACCAATCCATATCACTAGTAGAGAGACAGGTAAACAAACAGTATACAATAAGATATGTTAAAACTCAAATACTTTGAGAAGGTAATAACATAGGAGATAACAAACTAAGTTAAACAGACTTACTGCTGAATATCAGAACGATCCAATTCTAAATGACACATTCTAATTTCAACCTAAGACACACTCAAGGAACAACTAATATGTATTGATATACTTCTGAGCCAAGTGAGGGCACACATCCAGGGTGATCAATCCTGAACCCACGCTAAAACACCGACACAGTAAGTGAATATGAATGCATAAGCTTTATGGTCATGATCCACAAAACTATACAACACTATTAAAGAAAATCTTTGGAATGTTTTCCGAATTATCCCTGTAAATATCTATTCAACTCAGAACTCAAGATGAGGAAATTCCCATATATCCATCCTGTACTCCTATGATATGCAGTTGGACTTTTAAGAGAAAACAAACAACAAAATTAACAAGCCCATAAACTAAGATAATAACCAACATTAAGATAAGATTAAAAAAGAAGGCAAAATAGCACAACGTCTTATGGTTTTTTTGCCAGGTAA
This sequence comes from Diabrotica balteata, assembly GCA_918026665.1. Taxonomy (NCBI): domain Eukaryota; kingdom Metazoa; phylum Arthropoda; class Insecta; order Coleoptera; family Chrysomelidae; genus Diabrotica; species Diabrotica balteata. The sequence goes on from CAKJVB030000005.1 coordinate 789,246, forward strand.
ACAAAATAGATAAACAGATCTTAAGCAACCAAACTGGTACAGAAGTGATAAGGGACCAATGAGATCTAAGGATATAAGTTGAAATGGAAAATCAATCCGTCGATAACTATCCATTTAACCTAGTTGGGGAAGATTTGTCAGTTTGCATGCAGCACAGATTTTGCATTTAGCGATATAGCTACGTACAGTTTGACCCATCTTCGTCCAGTAATAAAGTTCAGATATTTGACGGAAAGTTTTTGTAGAAACCAAAATGAGCTGCAGTAGGATGGTCATGAAAAGTGGCCAAAACCTCTGCTCTATTAGGAGTTGGAACGACTATCTTCCAATCCAACATTCCAGTAAGGGCATCCATGGAACTTAAGACATGTTTATACAAAACACCATGTTCAACTTTAAAATCGGGAAATTTACCTGGTACATTCTGTACATGATACAACATTTTTCGATACCAGTCATCTGGTTGCAAGGAAGATAAATCTAACAAATTAATATCGAAAGTTCTAGAGAGTGCATCAGCGCCTACGACACCTGAAGCTTTACGATGAACAATTTTATAATCGTATTGTGCCAATATTAAAATCCACCTAGCCAAACGAGGAGATGGGTTCTTCATATTTTGTAACCACACCAAACTACTATGGTCAGTTATGACCGTGAAAGAACGACCTTCAAGAAAATATCTAAAATGTTCAATACCCGTAATTATAGCTAACAACTATTTTTCAGTTGTAGTATAATTTTTCTGGGCTTTATTTAATTTCTTGCTGGTGTAGGCTATAGCAGATGGACTCTACCTGCAACATGACCTAACCGAGAAGTATAACGAGCATAGGCAGTATCACTAAAAGAACCTACAAAGGAATTAATTTTGACCGCCAGATCTGCAAGAGTAACCTCTATTTCAGCAATCTCATCCTTAAAATTAAGATGGGAAGCTGACAGAACAGCGAAACTCCGATTGGATGAAGTTTTCTTCAATGCACCACGCAACACTACCCTTTTCCTTTCCACCGTTGTCAAAGATGGATCGTTTAAGTGACGAACTCTCAACTCATACTCTAATTCAGGAGCTAACAGATGCTCTACCTTGAACGCAGACATATTACACAACTGAGAAATATACGAGAGAATGAGCAAAAGTAGGCAAAGTTTAACTTACTCTCTGACTCCAAATTAATATTCTGAGGGGATACCTATACCAGTAATGTTTAATTGTTTTGGTCCAGTTATGAAATCCAATAAAATATACTGCTACAACACCCTAAGGAACCTAAAATTTTAAAAACTGTTATTTCGAGGTAGTGACTCAGCTTATTGACTACTCTGGACTTAAATATGTGAAATAGTTAACTTTAAGTTATTTAAATTTTTAATTAATTTATTATTAATCGAAAATAGTTATTTAACAAATCAAAACAAAGCAATTTATTCAGTCTACACAGTATATAGCAAAACAAGTCAATTATAGATATAAGGTAATGTCCAAAAAAAATTGAAGTATAAAACTAAACGGTAAAATAAAAATCTAAAAGCACAACCAGTGAAAACCACAACAACCCAAGATCAAAACCAAAAGTTTAAGGAGATATATATTTTTTTTAAAGGCAGAAGTGGAAAAGAAGCCACACGTTGGGTCTAGCCAATTGAAACCTCAATACTCCAGGAGTATTGGATTTTAGGAAGTGTAAGACTTCCAAATTCCAGAAGAACTGGAAGAGAGGTGATGAAAATACTAAAAATATGGCTAAGCTCAGAGGAACAAATTTAAATGGCCAAAGGGACACTAAATCTCAAGTGAGTGTTCGGGCTAGCTTCAATGCACTGAATTGTGGTTTTAAAGATACAAAGCAGATAACAAGGATAATGAGCTAATGAGACAAGAAACGAAATGACACCTGTTAATATCAAATGTGATACAACTAAAGAAGGTCACTGGGAATAAATTTATAGAAAAACGATGATAAGAAGAGAAGAAGAAGGGCGCCAACTCAGCGATAGTTGAGATTTTGAAGTAACAAATGATTGGAAACAAATGATTCTGGAGATAATAACCTGAAATACAAAATACTAAATACTAATCTTGTCTTGCTATATTGTATACTGGTTAGTAGAACTGAAATAAAACTCAAAATAGTAATAATAAATATATTTATAAAACATGTATATAGATATATATGTATGAACAATTTACATATAATGCAAAGCTAAATAACAGTGGTAGTGGATGGTGTAAATATACAATAGGACCTAATAGCCCCTCAACAAGCGAATAGTCACTACCACTGGCCAAATAAAGTTTAAAATATTATTATATATCAATTCTATTAAATATATTACATTCAAAAGTGAATCTTCAATACTTCTTATATAATGTTTAAAAAAAAACCACATGAAATTTATTTTCCTCCCCCAATATCAAAATTTGTACCTATTATATCAAATATATTGTATTAAAAAAAAATTATAGCAAAAGTGAGTTTGGTCAGTACTCTTGAAATTCTAATTAAAATAAAACCTCATAAAACATGAAAGGTATTTTCCCTCTCCCAATAATATCAAAATTATATTTTATCAAAATGTAGTCACTTGATCATATGCATATGAAAAGTTAACAAAATAGACAGTAACAAAAAAATTACACAGTCAAACAACTTATCTTTACAGCACTATAAGTCCATAGAAAAAACTCCTCTTGGCACGGCTAAATCAGTTTGTTGCTGTAAAGGACAAATCCCAGGTGAGTCTGGGCATAAAACCAGTCACTGGTCTATCTGGAGTGACGGCAAAATCCAGGAGAGTTGCTAACCATTTAAGAAATTTTGTTACTAGTCCTTGAGGGAATATTCTTAAGAGAATATCCTCAAGTGAAGTGACGGAATCTAAAAGAATTATCAGATTTAATTACTATTTGATTTATTACGTGTAGCAGCATAGATTGACTGCACCAAAACATTAAAACATTAGGTTATGTCAACATGTCAAAATTTCCGAAGTTACTTCGTAGACATGACAGGCTTGCGCCATGAAATGAACGTGCGCAGAATACAGAAGGCTGTACCACATTTGTAGAACCTTTTATATTCCACCAAAAAAAGTTAGAGAAAAAAAAACCAAAAAAACTTACTGATAAGATATGGAATAGATCGGACTTTAAGTTTGACTATATAAAAAAATGACCTTCTGTTCTTTGCAAGTAAATCAAGGAAATTTTAAATTTAAATTATTTCGGAACTCAAAAATAAATCTCTAAAGAAATACTACACTACAATGATAAATTTGATTATATGATAAAGAGATAATACGTATGAAATGATTTACTTACATGGAGCCGCAGCACGCCAAAAAAAATCTTCCTTTTTATGTGGAACTCTTATAAATGACTCTTGATTTTAAAAAATTAATTATTACTATTATTATTATTTTATTCTTCCCCCAGATTATCTTCCTTGCTCCAATTCCGTCACTTTGAAGGTGAAAAAAAAATTTACAGGTTGGCGTGTCTGCCTAGTGAGTCTCTTGACCAAACTGACCGCTTTCCTACCGCACAAAATCGATCAATCCTTTCAAAGCGCTCCCAGCGCGTGAGTGGAGAAATGTCGATTTAAAAATCGATCGCTGGCGGAACACAAGAAGTTTCTTGAGGGGTTAATCAGTAGCGTAAACGCTACACAGCATCACAAGCACTTTTATGTCGTTTTCATATATGCCTATCAATTTGGCGCTGGTTGTGTGAAAAAAAAATGGAATACCCCAAGACGAACGATAACTTTTATTCAAAACATTTCAAGCTGTATTATTAGCATCGACTATAGAGAATGCCACAGAGTCATTTAAGATTATTCTTGAAAACCAACGATTTCCGCAGTGGAAGAAATATATTACTGACTATTGGAAAAGAAAGGAAGATTGGTGCCTAGCTTATAGGGATGCATCCACACATGGCCACCAAACCAACAATTTCAGTGAAATAACAGTAAGACTTTTTAAAGACATAGTTCTACATAGAAACAAAGCTTATAATGTTATAGCTTTAATAGACTTTAGCTGTACTGCCTTAGAAGAATATTATAGAAGACGTCTTCGAAATTTTGCTAATAGTAGAGATGCAGCTCCAAGATTACTCTTTAAAAGGCAATTAGAAAAAATTAAATATTTACAACAGAAAGATATAAGTAAATTATCTAAAAATTTATACAAAGTTCCTAGTGAGCAAAATAATAGTGTGCTTTACGAAGTCGATATAGCAACAGGATTTTGCAGTTGCGAAATTGGAAGATTGGGTGCCTTTTGCAAGCATCAAGCTGCGATTGCACATTTTTTTAATATATCTTTTTGCAACGTTCCAGCTACTACTCCTGAAGATCGATACGACGTAGCTAAATTAGCTTTTGGCGAAAAAGTTCAACCTTTTTCATTTTATAGCGGACTTGCAGGATCCAATAAATGTATTACAGAACCTTATATTATTAAAAGCATTGATAATATTGATGAAAATATTGTTAGAGAAGATATTATATTAAACAAAAATGAAACAGATGAACAACAAGCATTTTCGTTTACAGATTTTATTAATATGCTACAAGATAAAAATGTTACATTTGGAACTGATTCATCAACTTTAAAATTGCTGCACGAAAGATTATCCCATATTCAAACAAAAACGGCTTGGGAAAGTTTTTTAAACACGGCAGGAAGTTCCTCGGCAAGGCGATTTGGACACAAGGCCAATATAAGAGTGCAACCTACTTCAATCAGTCGAAGAAAGTTGGGAGTTACTAGAGGGTCAAAAAGATTACCATTTGGAAGACCACCTAAAGATGAACCTCCTAAAAAAAGATTAAAAAGGAGTCACAATCTTTCGTCCAATATCGCAGCAAATCAAACAAATGCAACTAAACATGGCGAAGGGCGTTGAATTACGCATAAATATTACATTTTAAACATTTGAATTTTTTTTTTAATTTATTTAAATATATTTTGTTTTATTTCTTATTGCATTCTTTTAATTTTCCTTAATCACACATTAACAAATATTTTAGAATCAGTTTCCTTTTAACTCATTTTAATAAAAAGTTGTCTATTTTGGTTTATGAATATTTTTAACATTCCGTATATGAATTTGGCACCAGAGTAACATTCCGTATACGTGTCTGGCACCTCGCCGTCTATTGGTTGAAACATTGCCGCGTGCCGCAAAGAACCAATTGAAAATTCCTAGGTGCCGAATACATATACGGAATGTTTAGATGCCTCCAGTACAGTACACGTTACAGTTGTGGAGAAGTTGTCCATAGATATCTCGACGTTCGCAGTCCCTAGGCTTCGGGACGTGCTGTCCGTGCACGCCAGCTGAATCGTTCCTGGTCGCATTTGCAGGTCCCCTCTTTGGATCAACTTTTGGTGGACAAAGTTTCCAGATGCTCCAGTGTCGACTAGTATCTTTACTTTGTGGTTGTTGATCCGTCCGTCAAGATTGGGAAGTCCTGCTGTCTTCGACTGTTGTTGGATAGGATTCAGTTGGGGCACCGTTTCTTCCACAGGGTTTAGTTGGTGCCCCTGTTGGAGTTTTCCGGCTGCTCGCTTTGTTGTTGTCGGTTGTTCGTTTGTCTGTTTTGTGGATTCCTGTTTTGCCAGTCTCTGATCGCCTGGGTGGATCATGGTTGTTTTGTCTGTCTGGTCTACCCATGTGTTGTGCACCGGCTTCCATCTCTCTGGCCATGGTTCTGAGGCTATCTTAGGTCCTTGGCATCCCTAGTCTGAGGCATATTCGAATCTGTGGTATCAATTGGTTTGCAATGACTCTGCATCTTTGGTCCTCAGGGATGTCAGGTAGGAGGCGTTTGAAAAGAGCGGCTTTCCTGGTTACAAACTCTTCTGCTGGTTCGTTCCTTTGGACTTGTCCGTATAGTTTGACGGTCAGGGCGGCTAAAAGAGCTGGATCGTCGAATTTTTCGAGAAAACGAGTCTTGAATGTCTGATAACCTATCTCGGTTGTACATTGACTCTCTGCCCATGACCGTTCATCTCCGTGAAGTGAGTTGGTCGTCAGATAATCTACCCAGTCGTTTTGGTTCCACCTCGTGTCTCGTCAGGAAGTCCTCGATTTTGGTCAGGAATTGTAGTGGAATTTCGGTTTCTCTTCCTTCAAATCTCGGAGGTTTGGAGGTCCATACCTTGGGTGGCTTAGTTGAAGTTGGTTGGGCTATTTGTAAGGCCGTCAGGGCGTGAAGAGGGTGGTCATCCATGTCTCGGGTGAAGATTGAGGTTGGCTCGTGGATGGTCCTCCGGTTGATTGGGATGAGGCTGTTGTCTCGTGTTGGGAAGTGGGTTCGTCACTTTTTAGTTGGGCGCCATGTTGCCGTGAGGCGTGGAGGGCTGTAGTTTGGCCTGTCTCCTGCTCTACGGGCTTCTTACGGTCCTGGGAGCTGGACCGGGAAGAGCTACGAGTATCTACCATCTTGTGTGTGCAGTTCGTCTGATTTCGATTGATCTCGTAGGTGAAACTCAGTTCCGTGTATGTTTCGACTTGAAACTATCACAGATCTGAGGAGTTATATGGGCTTTTAGTGCTTGATCGCGGTGCGAAATACCACAGAAAGCGTACAAGTGCAAATATATGTATGTTCAGAGAAATAATGTAAGTTGAAAATAAATGGACATGGGTGCAAACACGTATAGTGCGTAATCTACGAAGTAGAAGTTCCACAACGTGTTTTCTGCACGAAAAATAACAGAAATAACAAGTAAAAATGTTTGTGTACACAAATAGATATAAAATGCAACAATAAAAAGGCAAATAAGTGAGGAATTCCTTAACTTACGGAAGGTATCCTCGAAAACACTTGTGCCTCCTTGACTTACGGAAGGAGACCACAAGTACACAGAAATATATAAATATTTCGAGCGTATGGTCTCTAGAAAGAGAGATATCGCAGCGGAAATATTTATTATAAAAAAAATGCAATAATAAAATAGCAAAGATAATAGAAATGGGTATATAGCAAGCGTATAGTCTCCTAAGAGAAGTATCGCAAGTTATATACAAACAGTAAGCAATAATAAAATAACAAATGAGAATATATCAGAGCGTATGGTCCGTAAGGGAGATATCGCAACAAGATATATTCAAAATCAATAAGAAAAAGGCAATAATAAAATAGCACAAAAATATTTCTTACAGAAAAGACTGTCTATTTCTTACATGAACAATGTATGATCTGAGAAATATCACAGCAGAAAATACAAATACATATATATATATATATATATATATATATATATATATATATATATATATATATATATATATATATATATATATATATATATATAAATGCACATAAAATATCAACAATAAAATCAATATAAAATACAGGTAACTAAAAGGCAGAATCTAGGTGGATGACTAGCACCGTACCTAGAGTCTTAGAATACGAGGGTGAGCTCGAACTGGCTGACTACAGAAAATACACCTTCTTTTATAAAAAAAATCTTTTGTTCTCACAGATTATGACGTAGAAAAGTGGATTTTCCGTAAAATCGACCAATGAAAAAATTGAATTGCTCAAAAGTTTGAATAACCCCTATTCCAACCAATGAGCAAATTTTTTCATGTTTTGGAGATGTTTCCCGCACGTCGATTGGTCAGCAAATGTGAGCGTGCAAGAACAATTAATTATAGTAATTAAATAAAAATCTTAAACAGTTTTGACAGCAATTAAAAGAATTAAAATTTTAAATGACATCATAGTTATATACTTTAGTAACGTTTCCATTACTTTTAAAATATCGTACTAATTCAGTAGGAGGAGGTAAATTTCCATAACTATCAAAATAAGTAATTACCGTATCTTGTTTAGCATATGCAGTCCAAAGTGTACCATTTCGGTCTTTAGTATCGTGGTTTACTATACCTGATTCATGTTTTCGTATTACATGAGGTACAGAATCACGCATAAAAACTCCACGAAAATGAGGAATATGTAACAAACCAGCATATTTAACAAGATCTACATCAGTCATTGCTCGTTTAGGTAGCTTTACCGGAAGTTTCTTGAATACGGTTTTAAACGGAAACCTTTGCCGCTACGTTTTATTCCGTAACCTTTGTATGGTGTTAAATAAAACCCCGCTCCTTTTTTCGCTGTTTGTTCCATTACTAAATTATGCCTTTGTTGTTCAGCAAGTTTTTCGAGGTCAGCTTTGGCATTATTAACCGCCTTGGCAATTCGAGATGCACCTCCCCCAACAGCTCCTAACGCTCCGAGCAATGGTAACAACTAAGGTAAAAAACCACCTTTCTTGGGAGCTCGAATAATGCGTTTCTTTTTTTTTTTCAAGGCACCTCCTTTTTTTGGTTTTTTAGAAAATCCCATACCCAATTTACGTTTACCTTTCATTGCTGTCGTTACAAACCAAGCTGCAATCTTTTCACCTAGCTTAGCGTCTTTTGATTTTAACGGTTCCCACGCTTTATTTTCCAAGATTTTATCGGCTTCGTGTCTTTCACTTAAAGTTTTTAGGTTGTGAATACGCAATGTCATGTGTATTAGAAGCAGCGTCTAATGCATTAATTCCTTCGTCCTCTCTCTCTAATCTTTGCTGCAAGTGAGTTCCAGGGCCACAAAATCGGTATCCAGGTATATCTGCTTCGAATGGAAGTTTGTTAATGAGACTATTGACTAATCCTTTTCCCAGTCGACGTGTTTTCACTTTTGCACGCTTTACCATTATGGTACTTATGAAGAAATGGGAGATATATGACGCGTTTTGATTGGATGAGATTGAAAAAGGTTGGTTTGAGAATGAGACGTTAGTTTTGGAAGAAAAAAATGATAATCAGGTGGTTTTCAAGGGTACAAGGCGAAGGGCCGTTGTTTTCGGGTAGTTTCCCAGAGGTAGGAAGCAGTAGCAGTGAAAGTTTGTGAGTTTTCGTGTAGTTAGTGTATCTGACAGAAGCTGATCCAGTAAAAGATTGTAAGTCATATTTTTCTACTTATATTCTAAGAGTCACTGTTCAGGCCAACGAGAGATTCAGTCTATCGTAAAGAGAAGATATTCCGAGAGTCATTTTTCACTCAGGCCAACGAGAGATTCAGTTTATCGAGAGGAGAAGAGGCTAGCATAATTTGAACGATTCGTGCATTTGAAGGAGATCATTAAGGACGATAAATTTGCAACAATTTGTTGTAAGATTGCTGATTACCTAGGGAGCTGCTAAGAGTAGATAGTATAGGCTACAAGGAACAAGGATTTGGACCACTCATCATCAGAGAGAGATAGTTTTGTTTTTCTGCAGTTTTTCTTTTATTGATAACACAATTTTTACAATTACTTTAGAAAAGATATAAATATTTTGATTAGGAGTTTTAGAATAATAATTGGGATTTTGAGATTTTAATTTATATTATTTGTACCATTAATTTTGAAGTTTCACGTACGTAGAACAAAATTTTGAGAATCATTATATGAGATTTTGTTTATTGAAAACATTTGAGTGTGAATTTTATTTCATTATTTTTATTTCAATATATAGTGTTATATCATATATGTTTTTTTTATTATTCCGGTATTCTTTGGACCTTACCTTTCACATGTAAAGCATAGATATTGAAGCACGAATGTAACCCTGAGATAAGAGAATTAAAAAGTGTGATAGAATCATAATCATATCATTTAAATAATTTTAATTAATTAATTAATTAATTAGCTAATTAATTGCTTGGCGCACTAAGACTTTGAATATCACAATAACTGGCTTCCAAAACGTGGGGCTTGAAAATATCGCAGCTTTACATTTGAAGGAAGGGAAAGAGATCTGGAATAAGTACGGGTGATCCAGAGATAAAAACATATAACATTGAGGGAATTTGAATTTGAAAGTATTTTGACAATTTTTTCCGGTCGATAAAAATTTGATTTATTCATTGATCTTAGTTAGTTGATATTTACTGCTATTGAATTATTTGATTTTTATTTTCTTTACCAATCATACACTTGATATTTATTTTGAATTATTTGAATTTTACTGATTGCATATTTGATATTGGTCGTGAAAATTTATTACAATTGGGTAGAAATATTGTCGTGTCCTGCAACGTATAGAGTGGTGTAAAATTTCACATTTGGCGGGGACAAAAACATTAACGAAAAGAAACATGTCGACCACAAGGAGTCAAAGCAAAATGCAAGAAAGGAAGGAGGATAACAGAGAAGAGGAAACAATTGTTGAAGAAGAATCGGATAATGAAGGAAATGTTACAATAATAGAGGAAAGAAAAGAAACAGGTATGTTAGAAAAATTATTAGCAATGATGCAAATACAGACACAACAAATACAAGAGAATCAAAGGGAAACAAACAAACATGAATGAAACACAAAGAAATGGAAGAACAAAGAAAAACAAGGGAAACAAACAAAAATGGAGAAAACAACGGAAAAAGACAAGCAATAGAACAGAAATTGGAAGAAAATGATAAAAAAATGGAAAAGCGTTTGGACAAATATGAAAATGAAGTAAAAGTCTGTTTAGTAAAAGTTAGTGAAACAGAGAGGAAACTAGAGCTACAGAGAGAAGAAATAGAAACTAAAATGAAGGATACTAAGGCTGTCCAGAAAAAGGAACTGGAACAGTCAGAAGAAAAATATGAAATGGCGTTACTAGAAGACAGGAAAGAAATGGAAAGGAATCTTAAGCAAAATGAAAAACAAATGGCAGAAATTGAACTAAGAGGGGTAGAGAGAAAAGAAGTTACCGTTTGTTAAAAATTTGAAAACCAAATTGCAACATGTTAGATATTTTGACGATTGTAAAGAAACAATTAGAAACCATCTGAAAGAAGGAGCAGCGTTATGGTATGAAAGCAAGGAAGATGAGTTTGAAAATTGGACAGATTTTGAAAATAAATGTCTCAAGTATTTCTGGGGGTAAATAAACAGGGAGAAATCAATCAAGAGCTGCAGAATGGAAAATATCACGAAAAAATGGGAATGTCTGAAGAAAGATATGCTTTGCAGATATATAATAATTCAAAATATCTGAAATACAAATATTCTACCGAACAGCTGGTAGAAATGATCAGCAGACATTTTGAGGAAACTTTGGAAGATCACGTGATTTTGAGAAACTATCAAGATATTGATAGTTTGTGCCAATTCCTTCAATTAAAAGAAGCGAAAAGAAGAGAAATGAGAAATAGAAGACAACATGACCAATATAATGGACTGGAAAGAAGGTATCCATCAAATTATGACCAGAGAAACCGACATCCCAGATCAACAAACGAATATAGGCCGAGAAATTACAATAATTACAATAGACAACAAAATTACGATAACAGGAATGACACACAAAATAGAACATATGAAAATCACAACAGAAATAGAGCTGCACAAAATCCTTCGAATAGGAATACGAACCAACAAAGGGACGATAGAAATAACCAGAGCTTCCAACAACAAAATAGAAGGGAGATGAATCATGTAGCAATAGGAAACGACAGACAAATTTCTAATTCTAATCTAATATTTTTAGATGCATTTATAAAACATAAAGCGATTAAAATTGTGATTGATTCTGGATCGGAGATATCGCTAATCAATAAAAAACTAGTAAAAGAATTAAATTTGGACAGATTTGTGTATAAGATTCCTAGGGTTGATTTAGTGGGTGCAAACAATAAAAATTTGACGACTGTAAACGAAGGTTTGGGAGTACGGATCAGAGTGGGAGACAAATTCCATATTATGAAATGTGTGGTGATTGAAGATTTAAATCATGATATGATAGCGGGAATTGATGAATTGAGGGAAAAACATATCACCATAAATTTTTCGGAAAATAAACTGGAAATCAGAGCAGAACCAGACAACACAGAAGAAGAAAAGCAAACAGATAGGAAAACAAATTCTGGAAGGATCAATGCACAGGAAAAACGTAAAGAAATCAATATGACTGTAGAGGATAAACCGAAAGTACAAGAAAAAAATCAAACAGAAGAGAAAAGGAGAAGGAAGAAAAAGAAGAAGAGTTCGAAAAGAAAGCAGGAAAACAAGATGGAGACAAGAGAAAAACAGGAAATAGAAGGTACAGAAGAATTGTTGGCAACCGACGATAAAACAGAAAGGAAGCAGGAAGAAAAGGAAGTAATCATCAGAGAAATGAAAGGAATAGAAACATGGTGCTCGGAATACCAAAGGGAATTAGAGGATAGAAAGAAAACAAAAGAAGAAATGGCAATGATGGACGAGAATCCAGAATTTTGTGAAGAAATATTATGGACAGTGAACACATGTGAACAAAATGAGGATGAAAGAAAAATAAATTGTGGAGAAAACAGGGGAAAGAAAATAGAGAAGATTTTAGAAAATTATGGAGATCTTATTAATGAAGAAAGCCGAGTGGCTAAAAATTATGAACATTCTTTTAAGGTTAAATACTTGGAAAAATTTAAATCGAAAACATATCCAATCCCGTATAAAGACAGGCAATATACGGGGTATTTTAACATTCACGACATTTGTCATTTTTAAAATTTAACAAAGAGTTTTCGGCACATCAAATGTCGGGGATTTGTTATAATATGTAAAATAGAGAAAAATATTGGTGTGCTTAAAATATTTCCAAGTTCCAAAAAATAATATCTCATAATATCTAATAATAATTCAGATAAGTAGGATAATAAACAACAAACATTTCGAAGAATGAAAGTCTTTTAATTTTGGATTACCTGTATTGAACAAAACGTAAGATATGCATAAATTATTTTCTTTGTTAAAATATATTGGAATGACCTGCATACGCTTAAGTGAAATCCTAGACAATGGAAGCGGGTTTTCCAAATAAATTTGTGCAGTAATTAGGACAATAGAATAGATTTTAGAAAGATCTGTTTTTGTTAGTTCATAAGAATTGGTAGAAAAAGATTATTTTGTAAATAAATTTTAGGAAATTTTATAATTGTAGGTAAAAATTTGTTTGTGTTATCGAAATGAAGAAATGGGAGATGTATGACGCGTTTTGATTGGATGAGATTGAAAAAGGTGGGATATTTGGTTTGAGAATGAGACGTTAGTTAGTTTTGGAAGAAAAAAATGATAATCAGTTGGTTTTCAAGGGTACAAGGCGAAGAACCGTTGTTCTCGGGTAGTTTCCCAGAGGTAGGAAGCAGTAGCAGTGAAAGTTTGTGAGTTTTCGTGTAGTTAGTGTATCTGACAGAAGCTAATCCAGTAAAAGATTGTAAGTCATATTTTTCTACTTATATTCCAAGAGTCACTGTTCAGGCCAACGAGAGATTCAGTTTATCGTAAAGAGAAGATATTCCAAGAGTCATTTTTCACTCAGGCCAACGAGAGATTCAGTTTATCGAGAGGAGAAGAGAAGAAGGAGATCATTAAGGACGATAAATTTGCAACAATTTGTTGTAAGATTGCTGATTACCTAATGAGCTGCTAAGAGTAGATAGTATAGGCTACAAGGAACAAGGATTTGGACCACTCATCATCAGAGAGCTAATTTTGTTTTTCTGCAGTTTTTCTTTTGTTGATAACACAATTTTTACAATTACTTTAGAAAAGATATAAATATTTTGATTAGGAGTTTTAGAATAGTAATTGGGTTGTGAGATTTTAATCTATATTATTTGTACCATTAATTTTGAAGTTTCACGTACGTAGAACAAAATTTTGAGAATCATTATATGAGATATTGTTTATTGAAAACATTTGAGTGTGAATTTTATTTCATTATTTTTATTTCAATATATAGTGTTATATCATATATCGATGGTGAAGGATCAATATGTCCTATCTTCCTTTTTTTCAAAATTGAGATTTTTGGCGCAAAGTTATTAAAAAGGATAATGATGTGTTACAAAGTTTATATTTTTTCGAGAAATAGGCAACATCGCATCGTACCATCTAATTTCAAGTTGTACTATCTCTAGCGTCAACAGATCTGCAAGTAAATAATCCTATCTAAGCATTTAGTATCCTTCTCTCTATAAACTAAAGTACATGCTGGTGATTTGTCGAAGTTTTCTGTAGAAAAACGTTTATTTTTACGTTTATTTTTGTTCACGATATTTGTAAGTTGTTAATAAAAATAGTATGAAGCAAATAGTATACTTGCAGTATTGATTTACCGTTAAAATTCTAAATATTAGCTATATTAAGAGATAGATTAGGTTAGGTTAGAGATAGATAGGACATTTCGTTTTATCAGAAACTATAACTGCTAATAATTCACTCATAAGAACATTGCCAGATAGGACTTTATGCTTTTTGTCCATATAAAATTTAATTATGTATTGTAATCTTATAAAACAAACCTAGGTAAAATAAATCTGTGACAAATCTGGCTGTATGTATATTACAGTTAAAAAATACTCTACTGTAAATTAATAAATAATTACCACTCTATTTGTTGTACAATAGTACGTAAGGGTTTTTGATTTATAATAAGTAATTATTTACAGGGTGATTACTAAAAGAATGCATCCATCAGGGAGAGGAAAAAAAATATTGAAATGGCAAGAGAGTTACAGATAGCATCAAGCGATCAATTAGCCAAAACTGTGACTAAGGTACTAATACTCTTCAAAGCAATTCTTGATTATATCTTAATTAATTTTTTAGGCAACTGATGAAATCAACGTTACTGAAACGATCAGTTTAATAACTATTTTGGGGGAATCTGTAACAAGTCGGGATGTACTTATTACAGTTGATCCGATTATAACAGGACACAATATTATCCTTCAAGACGTTACTAACAGTCCTAAAGTCGGAAAAGATTTAGATCAGTATTAAGTTATTGTAGAACCATTAACTTCAAAAACAGATTCGTCAAACAAAGCTACAGACGGTGCAGAAAATAATCCAGCTCTTGAATAACTTGATCAAACTACTACTGACAATCAAAAAGCAGGTCTCGCAACTGATCAACATTTAAGTACAGTAAAACCATCAAGTACAAATACTGATTTGTCAAATGACGTTCAAGGTCCCATAGCTGATCAGCAGTTAAGTATTGAAGGACCGTCAACTTCAAATACAAATCTAAGGGATAATCAAATATTTGTAAACAGAAGTTCATCAAATGATGGTTCAGAATATGATCCTGTTTATAATAGCCATAGCGAAGGATCTGATGAAAATTCTACAGACAGTTCTGAAGCAGAACTTGATCCCAATAATCACAATATTAATGAAGGGCGTAAAAGAAGAAATGTTGCTGATCCTAGCCAATGGAAAAGAAACAAAAATAAGAAACTCCGAATGGAAGGGAAACCTTATTTGGGATTCATGAAAGGGCAAACAGGAAAGTATGAACAGTTGAAACAAAAAGATGCTCGTCACATGCAACCCACTTGTGACAAAGAAGTGTATAGAAAATCAAAATTTAGGTATTGTTCCGAGTTTTCAGAAGACGTTAGAAAAAGAATTTTCGAGCATTTTTGGAAAATAACTTCGGAACAAAGACATGCTTTTGTTGCAGCACATGTAAAGCATATTAATAAAATAAAAAATACTGTTCATCGAGATGACTCCAGACGTACCAAAACTTTACAGTACCATTTAAATAATGGACAAGAACAGTTACAGATTTGCCGACAAATCTTTTGAAATGCCTTATGCTCCAGGTGGTAAACAGTACAAAACTGATCAGAAACTACTAGACAACATAGACTTTCTAGACAATTTTTTAAATGCCTTCACACTATGCTAGAAAATGCTCCTCCAAATTGTATTTGGAATCTACCTTTCACAGGATAATGGATGTCTATAAATTCTACCTTAGTAAGTGTGAACAAGAAACAGTAGGATGTGTAAGCAGGACGACCTTTAGTGCAATGATTGTCAAGAAAAATATTTCAATTTTGTCCACGAAAAAGCATCAATGTAATACGTGTGCAAGCTACAGAAGTGGAAATATAATGAAGAATATTTGGAAGGATCATATTAACAAAAAGGATACAGCTAGAGCTGCAAAAGACAAAGATAAAAACGAAGCAGCAATTGGCAGTCAAATCACCCTGGAACTCGATGTTCAGGCTGTAAAACTTGCACCATTCACCTAGGCAAATGCCATTTATTATAAAACAAAATTGTGCTGCCATAACATCACAGTATATAACGTAGCTACAAAACACGCTACTTGTTACTGGTTTTCTGAGGACCAGAACAATCAACTGGTAGCCTCTACATTCACGTGTTGCCTTATAGACTACCTTACCAAATACTGTCTCACTGATGATAGAAAACCGATAATCATATATTCGGACGGATGTACGGCGCAAAATAGAAATTGTGTTATGTCCAACGCTTTGCTAAACTTTAGCATAATGCATAATGTACAAATTATTTAAAAGTTTTTGGAAGTTGGGCATACCCAGATGGAAGTCGATTCAGTGCATGCCTGTATTGAACGAAAATTAAAAAACCGGGAAATTAAGCTTCCAAGCGATTATATTGGTATTACTAGAGAAGTCAGAAAAAACCCATCTCCGTATGAAGCAATAAACTGTAAGTTCAGTTTTTTAAAAATTATACAAACCCTCTGAGATATTCATCGATACGACCAGGTAGAGTAGCAAAAGATCCGGTAGTTATGGATATCAGGGTTATCAATTATGATCCACAGGGCGTTATCAAGGTAAAACTGGATCATTCTAGCTCAGAATTCACTGAATTACCAATAAGGTCTAAAAAGTATCCTCTAATTGAAAATTATCCTCCGCTGTACACGCAAAGGTGTAAAATTCCTAAATCGAAATGGCAACACCTGCAGGAATTAAAATCGGTAATTCCAGAAGATTGTCACAGTTTTTACGACAATTTG